>JACXGM010001116.1:6271-36421 GCA_016801145.1 Umbra pygmaea | reverse complement strand
TACGTTGGTAAAAAATGCCTTTGGGTTTACAGTACCAGATATTATGAATCCTATCATGTTAGTATATAAATATTTTAGTAAAAAAAGCTTTTGGGTTTACAGTAACAGATATTATGACTCTTATCATGTTAGTATATAAATACATTAGTAAAAAATGCCTTTGGGTTTACAGTACCAGATATTATGAATCCTATCATGTTAGTATATAAATACTTTAGCAAAAAATGCCTTTCGTTTCACAGTACCAGATAATAAGAATCCTATTGTGTGAGTATATAAAATACTTTAGTAAAAAATGCCTTTGGGTTTACAGTACCAGATATTATGAATCCTATCATGTTAGTATTTAAATACTTTAGTTAAAATTGCCTTTGGTTTTACAGTACCAGATAATAAGAATCCTATCATGTTAGTATATAAACACTTTAGTCAAAAATGTATTTGGTTTTACAGTACCAGATAATAAGAATCCTATTATGTTAGTGAGTAAGCATTAACACACGACAGACTCTGCGTTGCCAGGGAATAACCGCACACCTCAGCAGTGTAAACAGCCACAAGGCTGAAATGCGCTTATAAAACGGTTGCCAACATTTTAATTATGAAAATATATGTTTTAATTAGTATTTTTAGTGAAAGAAAATGGTCACGAGGTGTGCGGTTATCGTGAAACATTAACGTACCCCCCACCACTCCTTTTACTGTTGCCATGTTAGTATGCCACAAATAAAGTAGTTCCTATAAATTGGATAATTTAGATCGTTTATAAAAAGGTCTGAACACTTATGTACAGTTTAATTTAATTTAAATGGCATTCGTTAGCCAGTTTGCTTTAGTGATGCATTTTTTATGCAATTCAAATGTTTAGGGGATACAGACCTTACTGTTTACATCAATCAGCCTGCTAGCTACTGTACTGATGACACTTTGGTTAACGCAGTCAAGCCAACATCTGTGCAGTTTTGCATTATAAGTTTGTTTCTTTGAATTTTGCTTCTAGACATTTATATACATCCATCAAAAGCCACATTATGCAATCTTGTTGGGAAACAAAACGTTATGAATACGGGCAGACTTTCATGTATTATGCAGGTGTTGTCATTAACAGTCTATAATTACCCTCCTATTAATTTAGTATTCGTTCCCGTTTATTGCCCTCTGAATAGATTGGCATAGTTTGGGCAAAATCAGCAACAATCGCCGTAATCATGAAAAAGCCTAAATGAATGAATTAAGCATGTGAATATAGGTAAGTGCGAAACTATCTTGTAAAAGCTGTCCTATTTTGTAAAGAGATGCCACTCTGCCACAACGACTGAAATTGAAAATAAAATATCTAAAATGAAAATAGATGGGGAGCTGTTGCCCATTGCTGGTCAAAATTAAAATTGCTAGGTGTGTCGTCTGCCT
Organism: Umbra pygmaea; assembly: GCA_016801145.1. NCBI lineage: Eukaryota > Metazoa > Chordata > Actinopteri > Esociformes > Umbridae > Umbra > Umbra pygmaea. The sequence continues at coordinate 35,011 of JACXGM010001116.1, read as the reverse complement.
TGTTTTTAATTGGCATCCTTTGTTGCTCATTTGTTAGAGCATGGCATTAGCAATGCTGAAGTTATTGGTTTTGATTTGCCGTGAGACCATGTATATATTAGCAATCAATGTGAGATAAGAATATTGGCACAAATGTGTAAGCTAGAAAAACATATTTTTTTATGTAAACATATGTTTTGTCACAAAGGTTTTTCAAAATATATTTTAGATTTTTTTCATACTTAGCAATAACTGAAATATGTCTGCTCTATCTTGTAGTCCTCTGTAGCTACATATTTGGAGTATAGTGAAAGTAACTAAGAAGTTATGGGTTACATTCCCATACGTTCTTAGGATTAGCAGAAAAATGTTGGGAACTGTTTTAATGTTTGTGTATTGTGAGGGGCTAAATTGCCAACTGTAGCATTATGTGGCAATGTGTGTTATTCAATGTGTGTTATTCAATGTGTGTTATTTAATGTGTGTTATTCAATTTGTGTTATTTAATGGGTGTTATTTAATAAAGCAGAGTAAGAAAATTATAACAGCTTTTTGTTTTTTTACCTAAATCAATCAAAGATGACTTTATAGTGTCTTATAAGTGTGCTATAACACATCATAAGAGATAATAATGCAGTAATGATAAAGTGCTACAATGATTCACACAGAGGATCATTGTAAAACTGTGTAAAGCACTATGTTGTACATTATAAGTGATTATGATAATACTTATAATGCGTTATGATTAGTCATATACAGAATTATGAGTCTTTATGAGTGTCTATAACTATGCTTTTAATGTATTATTACTATATTATGAGTACATGTATAATGCTTTATAATGCATAAATCGAGTGTTACCATAAATTGCTTATCATAAATTTTTCCGGACCTTTGAACTTTTATGTAAATCAGATTTGGACCTTTGTATAAATGTTTTCGTGTTGGATGAGCAGTTCAAAAAGAATTGGCCGGATTGGCGACATGTGGGTGGATAAATCACAACTGTCAAGGGGTGTTGCAGAGCTGCCAATGAAGGAGGGTTAGTGGGGAAAAAAGAGACAAGAAAAATTGGGGGAGGGGAGAAATTAGGGGAAAAAATAAGAAAAATAGAAGACGAGAAATTGCTGAATCCACGACTCTTACAATGTCATCTTTTTTTGACTGTCAGATACTGTCCAGTAAATTCTGTTAAGGATTCTCGCTCACAGTGGAAACACGTTTAGTTACATCCATCTATGTCAACGTTTACAATAGGCTGATACAGACTTTGTTACAGGAAGTAATTACAGCTGGCAAGTTTAGCAGAGGCCCTTCATGTGCCAGGTTCTTTGATGGAAACAGTTTTAACATATCAACAATGTTCACAATTATACCTTGCTTGCTTCCTTAAAAGAAAAAAGAAACATTTTGCTTTCCAGCTGTGAGGTAATACACAGGTTCAAGAGGGCCTGAGAGAGAAAATGAATTGAAGCACAGAAGTACAGAGGGTCAAACAGACTTCCAAGGCGATGTTGGAAAGATAAAGTGCCTATGGTGGAGATGACATCATAGCATGTTTTTGGGATTTGCCCTTTTATGGAGAATGCCAGTTTGTCATTGGTGTGAGCATTGTGTTGTGACGAGGTTGCCAAGGAACATAACCACCCTGATCCTCCCTATCAGCATTCTCATCCTTGTGTTTCAGCACTATGGTTTATCTACGCGAGAATCATTGCAGTGCTTTTCAGTTTCCATGTGGGGTGCATGTGAGCCTATTTGTTTGTGTTTGTTAGTTAGAAGAGTAAGCAAAGCAGCAAAAAGGCCACAAGAAAAGAGAAGATATCCAGGGGATTGTGTGTTGTTGCCCTGCGTCACCTGTTGTCCCCGGCCCTGAGTCCTGCCTCAGAACCCTCCATTAACAAAGACCCTCTGTTTCCTGGGAAGATGCCCATGCTGAGCCATTGTAGAGCATGCAATCCTTGTCCCAGGAACAGAGGGGGGGGGGGGGGTCCGTTCTGCCTGGCCTGGCTGCAGCTGTCCCTGCCCAGTCCATCGGCCCTACTGAGTCATTGTACCCGAGCTCCCAGCCAGGCAATACAATGCCACAATGCTCCGCCCCTTCGCCGGAAGCAGACCCAAGTGCCAGTTTTTCAGTTGTGAGGACTGGCGCAGCCCATCAGGTCAGAGGGTACAACGGCAGCAGCTAGGCACCTGCAGCTCCCTGTTGGCAATGCCAACCCCTGCCAACTCCCGCCACAGCCCAGCCAGGACAGTTAAAGGCACATTACAATTTGGTCACGAGCCACAGAAGGGGGTACTTGTTCTAAAAGACTGTGGCTGGCATGGGTTCAAGAAGGAAATGGGTCGGACGAAGGGTATTTTGCAGGATACAGAGTGGGGTGGCAGCAAGGCAGTGGTCACTAGAACATCTCCCTTTACTGAGTCAGTAACAATCAGAAAAGTGTTTACACTCAGGTTTTGATAGTTGTCTCGGTGGTAACACCTATCTTGTCTTCGGCACAAGTGATTACTTGAAATTGATTACAAATGAGACATGTGAACAGTTTGGTTTATTTACCAAGGGATCCCTGAGAGTATTTGTCAACAAAACAAACATATAAAATGTAGAAAACATACCATGTATCCTGTAGAGTGGAAGTTCTTTAGCAAGTCATTTTAGATAATAATTTTGTCCTTTAGCAAATAATTTTATCCTAAACCACATGTAGGAGGCCCTTCACACCCACTAAGACGGTATGCCATCCTTTCTACCATGACACAGAATCAACACAAAACCAGAGAGTAGCATCTATTCGACAATTTCGACAAACCATTCTGTATCAGAAACATCACCCATGCGAAGAAATTATGGATTTAAATCTCCTATTTACTAAGAATAGTTCACACTAGCTACAAGTCAATTTATTCCTTGACAGTTCGACATAAACAGCTGACCTATTCTTGGTCTAATAAAGCAACAACTGCTGAAGCCACCAAATTCAACCTACCAAAACTCAAATGTAAACAAACTTAAAAGGTATGGTGCTGTCCATGGTACTGATTTGCGTGTGTTTGTACAATCTCTACCAACACCCTGGGTGAAAGCATAGCACACTAGTGTAAGGTCTGGTCACATAGTTGACAAATTAATATGTCCAATATATATATATATATATATATATATATATATATATATATATATATATATATATATATGTATATATATACAGTATCTTACAAAAGTGAGTACACCCCTCACATTTTGTAAATGATAATAGCTTTTCACGTGACAACACAGAATAAATGACACTCTGCTACGCTGTAAAGTAGTGTGTACAACTTGTATAACAGTGTACATTTGCTGTTCCATCAAAATGACTCAACACACAGCCATTAAGGTCTAAACTGCTGGCAACAAAAGTGAGTACACCTCTAAGTAGGAATGTTCAAATTAGGCCCAATTAGCAATTTTCCCTCCCTGGTGTCATGTGACCCGTTAGTGTTACAATGTCTCAGGTAAAAATGGGGAGCAGGTGTGTTCAATTTGGTGTTATCACTCTCATGCTCCCTCATACTGGTCACTGGAAGTTCAAAATGGCACCTCATGGCAAAGAACTCTCTGAGGATCTGAACAAACTAAATGTTGCTATACATAAAGATGGCGTAGGCTATAAAAAGATTGCCAAGACCCTGAAACATAGATGCAAGTTGGTGGCCAAGACCATACAGCGGTTTAACAAGACAGATTCCACTCAGAACATGCCTTGCCATGGTCGACCAAAGAATTTGAGTGCACGTGCTACGCGTCATATCCAGAGGTTGTCTTTAAGATATAGACGAATGAGTGTTTCCATCATTGCTGCAGAGTTTGAAGGGGTGGGGGTTCAGCCTGTCAGTGCTCAGACCATACGTCGCACACTGCATCAAATTGGTCTGCATGGCAGCTGTCCCAGAAGGAAGCCGCTTCTAAGGATGATGCACAAGAAAGCCAGCAAAAACATTTGCTCAAGACAAGCTGACTAACGATATGTCCCGTAGTCTGATGAGACCAAGATAAACTTATTTGGTTCAGATGGTGTCAAGCGTGTGGTGTATTGTGTCTTGCCTACAGTCAAGCATGGTGGTCGGAGTGTCATGGTCTGGGCCTGCTTGAGGGCAAGTCAATGGCATCAATGCCTTCGTCATCCAGGAACCGCCTACACACACTGGCTACATGAGGCCTGGCATTGTACTGCACCAGGAGGAACCCAGGGCCCACTGCAAGGTAAGGTCTGAAGATCGGTCTGAGGATTTTATTCCGGTACCTAACAGCAGTCAGGTTAGCAGTCTATGATCCACCTCTATGCAGACAACACCATTCTCTATACTTCCGGCCCGACTTTGGACACTGTGTTAAAAAACCTCCAAGAAAGCTTTGATAACATACAACATTCCTTCCATGGCCTCGAATTACTCCTAAACTCTAAAAAAAAGCATCACCACACTCAACGGGTCTGTACTTGAATGTGTAGAAAACTAAAAATACCAGGGGTCTGGTTAGACTCTACACTTTCCTTCCAGACCCACATCAACCAGCTCCACTCCAAAAATATATCCAGGATGGATATTACGGGCATCCTATTCCGTAATAAAGCCTCCTTCACTCTTCCTGCCAAAATTGGGAAATTACCTTCCTTGACTTCAGTGATGTAATTTTCAGATCTGCATCAAACTCTCCTTATAAAATGAGATGTACTGTATCACAGAGCCATCCGTTTTGTCACCAATGCCCCATATACTGTAAAACCCATCACTGTAACCTCTATAATATAATCGGATGACCTTCACTACACACCTGGTGACAAACACACTGGTATCATCTTATTTACAAGTGTCTCCTAGGCTAAACCCCACCTTACCTAAGATCTTTAATCTCCAGAGCAACACCCTCTCTTAATCTGCATTCAAGCACAGAATGCCACAGAAGACCGCACATCCTTCAGCCGCCTCTCTTTCCAATTCTCCGCTGCTAATGATTGGAACGCACTGCAAAAATCACAAAGGCTTGAATACACTGTCCCTTTAACTACCTTCACAGTTCTACTATCAAATCTATTGACAGACCAATGTACATGCTGACACCACCCATTTTTCTCGGCTGTTAATCCATTTTGCACACTCGTAACCGCACAACTGTCATTGTACGTTTTGCACACTCTCTTGTCCACAGCCTTGATCACTACACCAACTACTCTAGTGTTATTTTGCATTGCCACTTTATATTACCATGAATCTACCTCTCTCACTCAGACCCTATGTCACATTGAACGTATAGTATATTGCCATGCCACTGTACTTACCAAATATCTACCTCCATATGCTGATATTTGTTGCACTGACTTTAGAAATTACAAATTGTGTTCTTGTTTTTATTTTATTTTCTGTACTGTAATTCATTTGTAACTATTTTTTCTGAACCTTGGCTCTTTTATCTAGGCCAGGTTACCGTTTCAAATGAGAAACTGTTCTCTACATGCTCACCTGGTTAAATACAGGTTAGATTAAAAAAAGTTTATCATTGGCTAGCATGTGGAGGTCTGTGCGACCCTCCAAGGAAAAGACTCCCCAGACCGTCACTAAAATGCCATGTTCATGACCTGCATTAAAAACGCCACTGCAACACTCAGATAGAAGCTCTTCGCTGTGCTCAAAGTTAAAACTTTGACCGTCGCCCACACTGACCTCACGAAGCACAACCAATGGCACTGCAGTATGCATTGGCATCATACACATGAATAAATGGAAAATACTAAATAAAGTCATTCTACTTTCGTCAGAGTAGCCTGAAATACAATTTAACACTGAAACCATATGTCAATATGGGTAAGAAGTAATTGACATTAAATAATTTTTGTTAGAAAATCAACAACTACTAGCCTCCTAGCTAGCTCCAGTGCTATAGCTGTATCAGAATGTGCCCTACCTAGTGGAGAGCAAGGCGTTGAAAGCTGGTCTTTGACAAGGCCCTTAACCTACTGGCAAACTGGTCATGCTGGATGTTGTACCTAGTGATTATGACATGCAGTTCTTAACTGTGTTTGTGTGGGTGTGTAGACGTGTGTGTGTTTGTGTGTGTGACCCCCAGACTGTCCAACATCCCCCCTCCATTGTCCCAACACATCAGTGGGCAGGTGCCAGGCTTTGTATCTCTGCCAGCCCTACAACATGTGCCAGATTCCAAAGGTTAACAAGATTCTGTCGTCTGAAACTCGGACAACCACAATCCCTCCATTCTTCTCAGCACATACCTGCAACGACTCTCCTTTCTGGAAGCCCTTTGTTGTGCCGCACAAACGAGCCCTGTGGATCCGTCCCCTAGGGGCCAGCTGAGAGAAAGATGATCTCGCTGATTTCACTCAAACAGGGGAGAAAAGGTTGTTAGTTGTGAAGTTGTGATTCATTTTGCTATTTGCTTTTGTTTTTGCCCCATTTATCATGAGCTGAACTCAAAGATCTAAGACTTTTTCTATGTACACAAAATGCCTATTACTCTCAAATATTGTTCGCAAATCTGTCTAAATCTGTGTTAGTGAACACTTTTCCATTGCAGAGATAATCCATTCACCTCACAGGTGTGGCATATCAAGATGCTGATTAGACAGCATGATTATTGCATAGATGTGCCTTAGGCTGGCCATAATAAAAGCCACTCTAAGATGTGCAGTTTCATCACACAGCACAAGTTTTGAGGCAGCGAAACTGACTCCCACACAGTGATTTTAAGCCACAACAGGTGGATTCAGCACCACAGCCAGCTCCGCAGCCTAACGAATCACAACTGAATCGACCTGTGATAAGTTGACCAAAAATCTTTGGTGATGTCACTGCAACATTTCTGAAAATACTTAATGTTAGTTTTTATTACGAATTGATCTTTGAATCGAGTCTATAGGAGAATAAAACGGGACAAATTAATATCAGGAACTCAAACGAACCTGTCTACATGTATTTTAAAAAATGTTGCAGTGACGTCACCAAAGGTTTTTGGGCAACTTATGGTGACCGACTTGGGAATTACTGAACGCGCTGTGAAGGTGTACTGGAATGGACACATGAACTGTGATTATGGACTCATTATTAATATATATTTTTTGTGTTGTTTAGATGCCAGTGTATGCACTGAGGATTTAGGTTATGTTCTATGCAAGTGAGGCACCTTCCCCTCGTTTACCTGGTACTGGTAGGGACTGATTGGGCCTACTTCTAGATATCATACACTTAGTAGATTTGTCCCTATATTAGTCCGGGTGAATTAGTCCTGTTGATGGTGGTCAGGTGGAATATATAGATCCGGGAGCAGTTACCATACTAAGTGAGTTGTAAACGAGTGTTGGACAGCTTGAGATATGCATACGTTGTATAGATATTGTGTTGTGCATCTACGCCACATTAGAGCGTATTAGTATTAGACATGATCATATATCCGTTGTGCTCTTGCTGTGTTATTTCAGCTGCAACTACGCTGTATTTTGTACTCTTTGGATGATTCAAATATAAACCAACCAACCATCTACCTGCCCTGGTCTCTCTATCTCCACACTACACCCAAGTCATGACAGAATTAAATGCCAAAAGAAAGAAACCTCAAGACCGAAGGCAGGTACAGCTGCACTCGAGCTACGTGTCCACTGGGAGATGTTGGGGCAGCCGGGCACGCAGTGACCGGGAGCTTCCACCAAAATTTCTCAGAGGAAATTTTTGGGTGGGGGCTAGGAGGGATTGATGGGCTGTCCCGTTCAATTTAGACCTGCACCCGTTCTCCGGTCTCAAAGACCTTCCAGCCTGAACCAGAGCGGCGGCGAGTGCCACTCCCTCCTCCTCCATGGGAATGGTTGGAGGAGTTATGGCAGGAGAGGGAGTAAGCGCTGGCCCGGGAGGTGAGAGCTGTACTCCTGGTGGCTGATGCGACTACACTCGAAGCAAGGGCGGCTATCCTTGCTGCAAAGAGGGCTGGAAGCCTCCAGAGCCAGGTGCAACAGAAGACAAGCCCCTGGAGTCCTTCACCTCACTCCAGCCTCAATCAGGGCCCCTTCCAGGGCTGCAGTCTCCATCAGAACATGTCCATGCCCATCTGAAGTTTGCCAATGACCATCTGGATTATCCAGAGGAGGAATGGGAGAAGGTCAGGTGGTCTGATGAGACAAAAGTAGAGCTTTATGGTCTAAACTCCACTTGCTGTGTTTGAAGCAAGAAGAAGGATGAGTACAACCCCAAGAACACCATCCCAACCGTGAAGCATGAAGGTGGAAACATCGTTCTTTGGTGATGCTTTTCTGAAAAGGGGACAGGACAACTGCACCATTTTAAGGGGAGGATGTATTGGGCCATGTATCGCGAGGTCTTGGCCAACAACCTCCTTCCCTTAGTAAGAGCATTGAAGATGGGTCATGGCTGGTTCTTCCAGCATGACAACGACCCAAAACACACAGCCAGGGCAACTAAGGAGTGGCTCCGTAAGAAGCATCTCAACGTTCTGGAGTGGCCTAGCCAGTCTCCAGACCTGAACCCAATAGAAAATCTTTGGAGGGAGCTGAAAGTCCGTATTGCCCAGCGACAGCCCTAAAACCTGAAGGATCTGGAGAAGGTCTGTATGGAGGAGTGGGCCAAAATACCTGCTGCAGTGTGTGCAAACCGGGTCAAGAACTACAGGAAATACATGATCTCTGTAATTGCAAACAAAGGGTTCCGTACCAAATATTGATTTTGTTTTTTTCTGATGTATCAAATATGTATGTCTTGCAATAAAATGCAAATGAATTATTTAATTATTATTTATCTCACAATAATTAAAATAGCATGTTTTTTCCGTTATTTACAAACATATGTCACTTTGTCTGCCAGCATGAAATGTCAGCCAGCATTAAATGAAGTAAACCATAGTAACTCAAATGATTAAACACTCAATGAGTCAGTGCAGGCTATGGACAGTTTGAATATATTAGCAAATGACCAGAAAGACAATGACATTACCTGCTTAATTGTTTAATTACTTATGTATTAAAACAGTCAAATTTATACCCAGCAAAAGACATTGTTGGAGCAGTTTTTTTAAAATGTGTGTGCATTTTCTGGGTTTCCTGAGGGACTTTTCAATCCTTCAAATTGATTGTTATGTGGGTTTAGATCAATGATATACTGTTATTATAAAACCACAAGCCCAGAGGACACAAGGGGTAAAAAGGTTGTTATATGTTGATTTTTGGTTTAGTTCATAACGTCATGCTTCATTTAATTTGAGAACCACAGAGATCCCCTGGCAGACATTTTGCAAGTCAAAGATCCCAGCAAATGAATGGCGGCACCTTTCTGTTTCCCTCCAAACGCTGGAAAGTCTGAGGCTGAACTAAGGTGAACATAATGTGGAAAAAAGGGCTTTAAATGTATCCCGTTATTCAAACTGAACTCTTAAAATACTTGACCATGTAACATTTACTATTGCTTTGAAACATAGATGTAGCCTGGTGATAAAGAGGCATTTTCAACTGAGATTCTTCATTTGTTTCAGTCCACGATTAGCTATAATTTGTTTTCCTGGTAAACCGCCACTTATGGTGGGACAACATACCCAACTTTAGAATGGATTGTATTCACACGTTCTGCAATGTAATTTGATTCAACAGCCTAGTAATGGGTAACGGGTCCTAAAATACTTTCATTCCAAGGGACTTCAAAATAGAATAACAACATCCTATGATCAATTCCTCCTGGCAGGAGACCACCAGGTAATTAAATATTAAAATGATTAAAATGCAATTAAGTGCAAGTGAGGTAATTGTTTGGGTGAGGCAGAATGCTGCAAAAAAAAATATAATTTTTCTCCGCTCACTAGGTGAATCCATCAAGAGATAAGTCCGTCTCGACATTGCCTATCAATAATTCATTGTCCCATGAAGTCATCGTCTAAATCAGGCAGAATGCGTCAGCTTTTAACAGTTTGGATAAACTCTGAGACCTTTCGAAACACTCAAGCTCCACTGAGGTGTGTACACTGTGAGATGTTTTAAAAGAAAACCATGGGCTATCGCGGTGATGTGCAGAAGATTAATTTTAGATGTAGTGTTGACATCAGTTAACACGCTTGAAGGGCATAGAGTACATCAATGATTCATGAACAATGTCTGTCAAAAAACACCACAAAAAGTAAAATATAGGATTTCATCAAATCTGTTTTAAAGTGGAAAGTTAGAAAGTATTCATGCAGATTTTAATTAAATAGCATACAGATGCTTAACCGCACAAGCCATGCATAACATTCAGTGCTAATACAGCTGGACTGTCATGTGTCATGTATTATTCTGCAGATGTGGTTTCAAACTAACAGTTAAAATGGACTCATCACCACTCCCATCAGAAACACATTTGTTAGAGTGACTGTACCTGTGGTCACCCTACACCGCAAGTGTTTGTGTTGAGAACAACAAGGAACCAATATAAATGCATTCCATGTATATGGATGGACTGAACCTTAGCATTCCTTCAGAGTTGTTTAATTACGGGCTAGTGATAGAGTGCTTGTGTTCGCATAGTCAGATTAGATGAAACATGTATCTACAATACTCTTGGCAAAGCTCCAAAGTCTAGCAAACTTGCACACTCATGCCTTCACTCGACACTTTGCGTGAGACTCAAAGGACCTGTGAGTTTGGGTGGGAGAGAAAGAAAAAACATTGACAGCCGTGTAAGTAGACAAATATTTTGCTTGGTAAGGAGTTAAATGATTGCAATGGAAAAGGTGTTTTCTGTCATGTAAAGAACATGCAGTGCCTCAATCAATAACCAGTGTATACGTGTGTGTGCACACGTCTAGATGAGACCTATTTGATCTCTGACGCTGTGTATATATATATTATTTATTTATTTTTCACATTTTGTCTCCTTTCCCAATTCTAAATAACCCAACCCAGCTCATCCAACTCCTTGGACAGATGTGGGATGGTGTGGGGCGCTCACATGGTTCATCCAACCACATGTTGCCGATGCTTGCAATTACATTCACACTGCTCATCCAAGCCGTAAGCCTTTAGTCAGATCATGCACGGGATGATTACGCTCACCAACTATAATTCCCTGATTGAATTTACAGGCATGTGGCAAGGTAGGTAAGTTGACTTCTCTATACCAAATCCCTGGCAAAGCGCTATGCCAATTTGCTCTGCCTCATGCTGGACGTCCAGGAAAGTCAGAGATCCCATAGCCAGGCCCAAGAACCATACATACTGTACATACAGTGTATATAAACTCAGCATAATAATACAAGAAAATGCAGAACTCTATATTTTAGAGATCATTTGTAAAAGGGTTTAAACAATGTTCTCCATGCTTGATGAATGAAAATGCACCTGTGGAACGGTCGTTATGAGACCAACAGCTTACAGACGGAGGGCCATTACAGTCACAGGTATGAAACCTGAGGACCCTAAACAGACTTTTCTGCTGGCATGTTGCAAGGAGGCATAAGAACTGTAGATGTGGCCAGGGCAATAAAATGCAATGTCAGTACTGTGAGATGCGTAATACAGTGTAACAGAGAGACAGAAAGGATGGTTACACTTTATTTGGAGAGTCCAAAATTCCATCGGTAGGTGCTCAACAAACTATCTGTTAATAAGCAACTAATTGAGTGGTTTAAGGGTAGGGGTAAATTTAGAATATGTTTCAGGGTAATGGTTAAGGTTAGGCTTAACATAAGGGGAAGGGTTAAGGATAGGATTTGGGTTAGGCCTAGTAGATAGTTTTTTTAAATGTGGTTGATAGTCTGCAGATAATAACACTTTTTGAGAAAGCTAAGGCTGTTCTGTAACATTCAGAACTCAATGGAAAATAAGAGCACCTCTGCTCAGTTGCCTACAGAAGATATTATTATTACTTCTTTAACCAGAATCTATGAAAATGTCGTTAAGCATTTTTGTATCGCTGGCCAAGCATTGAAGTGCCTACTTACACTGCAGTTTCGCATACATCGTGCAGATATTTAGTTTTGTGTAAAAAAATCAGCATTGCGCGCACCCTCACAAAGCGTGCATCATTTTTGTAGAAAGGTAACACTTATTGTCCCCCCGCCCAGACCTGCATTGATGGCCACTCAGCTAGTCATTGTGTTACAAATGTTAAACACCCAACCCCCCACATGCTGATTAGATGAAACCAGCTATTCCCAAAGTGGCGTACCCAGATGATTTTAGTAGGTGTGCGAAAAAACTTGTGGTTCAACATGTATTTCAATATTCAAACTGGCCAATACATTTAAGTGATTTTTTCTTGACTGAATAGCCCAGTCTCACTGGCAAAAATAATCACCAACTAGTGTTTGTATAAATACTATCAAATAATTGGCATTCAACCAGATAAACTATAATTATTAGTTTTTATTGAGTACATGAGAAAAGACATTGAGTAAGAAAATCAAATTATAGAAGCAACTGGCAAGTATGTAACGCCAAATTACAATAAAATTACCCACTGATACAGTCGTATGCAAATGTTTAGGCACCCCTGACAATTTCCATGATTTTTACTTATAAATGGGTGTTTGGATCAGCATTTCATTTTGATCTATCAAATAACTGAAAGACTTTGGTAGTGAAATTAGGTTCAATAACTCTTGAAATTGGGTAAAACATTTGCAAAGAAAATAATTATTCTCCAAATAAGGTATTATCATCATGGGTCACTTTACCATCCATATATGCTATGGGGGGGTGAAATACATTTGAAAACACTTCCAGTGGTGTATTTTAATTAAGCACATCACATTAAAGCTGTAGTTTGTTTTTCAAGTATACTGGATTTAACAAGGCAAGTTGACTAAGAACAAATTGTTATTTACACCAAACAAGGACATTTTGGACACCAGTCGGATGAGCTAAAACCTACGCTTCACTGCTCTCACATTAGCAGCATCAGCCCTCTTAGTATCTTAACTGACATGTAAAGCTTGTGTAGTAAAGCATAGTTACAGAAAATAACTCATAGCTAACATTTCCCTTACTGAAAATACTGCAGTCTATACATTGAAACAATTGCAGTTGACAGCAATACATCTGCTGTGATACATGGTAGCGATAGCAGGCATATGAGTGAGATCATTGAATAATATTGTATTTGCATGACATATTGTTTAATGGTGGTTCTTGGCGCAGACCCACAGCATGATTTGTGAGTGACAATCAAACACACATAGCAAGTAAAAAAGCTTTGCATTCACCTTTCGTGAAATGTCAACCCACCCACTCGTCCACCCCTCTGCTACCCCCAAAAAGTGACTGGCTGCAATTCATCATCTGAAGCTTTGCTCTTGCACAGCTCGTGTGTTGCCTTCACGGTCAGCTGTGGAGGAGAATGGTCTCTTGTTCTCGAGCGTGGAGGTGTGTGCCGGTGAACGCCGGGCACTGACGTGGACCATTTCAAAAGACTGGTGGAAATGTCAAACAGTGTAAAACAATCCTGTGGGCAGATCAGGGAATTGTGCTCCGGCTTTTAGGAATGTCACTTTGCCTCAGAGGAGATTAAAACCAGTTGAGAAAGATCGTGATCGGCTGGAAAGAATGAAAGCTGACTTGTTTGGATTCTCCACTGGCTTATGTTGAGCGACAACGTCCAAATCTGGGAATAATCCAATGGGGATCTCCACTACTCATCCACAAGTGGCATTATCCCTTCTAATTATTTATATAAATAACCACCAACTCACCTGTTGTCAAACCACAAAATCGATTTATTGAATTATGAGTATCCAACACAGCCCATAATGCTTTGCGTGTGTAAGGAAGTTGCAGTAGCCGGTGTTAAGAAGATGGTTGGGGTTTAATCAAGTAGATCTGTGCTTATCTTTGAGAAATAAATTTTTTAAAACAATGCGTGTTGATTGTCGGTTGTAGTTTTGTCAAAGATGCAACATTGAAATGAGTTTTATATCATCGTTTACTGGAGTGAGATATTGACAGATGCAAAGGGTGGTTGTAAGCTACCCAAAATATGATGTAAACACACAGCAAATAATTTACGAGGATCTCTGTGTTTGTAGTCAGTGTTTTACACTGTAGTGACTACGAGAGGTACTTGCAGAGCGAAATGATAGGTAGAAGTTCAATAGTGCGTCAACATGTATTGAAGCCGCAAGCTTCTCCATCTGTGAAGACATTGTGGTGATGTAATTATAACTAGATTACATATTGAAATATACATTACATTATTTGCATTTCATCCAAAAATTGGTAAGAACAGCTGTCTATTGTAACATTCTGTTAAAAACAACATTTGCATTGTATCTTGCTATTAAGAATTTAGCTGGAAAGTTAGCTAGCTTATACCACATTCTTTACATTATGTGTAATATAGAAACTAATTGTACATAACTGTAACATAACAGGTATTTCAGAGTTCATCAGATCTAGTATCAATTTCACATATATTCAAGGTTAAATTGTAATGTTCATTTGTCACATGTACAGGAGACACAGATGTAATTTAATGTACAGTGAAAATCTTGTTCCACGGCTCAGCAATGGAGTTATACTAGTAGGAATAAGCAAATATTAACAAGTGTTTTTGTATATTCCACAAATTCATCCACATTTGTCTTATTTTTCAGTGAACATTTCGTATCTACAAGGGTGTAATATAGATTATGCTGTATCTCACTGAGTCTCTCAGATTCACCTGTGCATGGTACATAGGACTGTGCATGGGGCTGTCCCCAAATATTTTACCAATTATTTTAACAGAGTAAAAGATGTTCACAGCTATTCCACTAGGAGCAGCTCTACTGATTTTGTACCTCCTAGATTTAAGAAATTTAGGTAAGGAGTCCTTTTTGTATGTAGCAACAAGCTTATGGAACAGGTTGCCAGGAAATCTAAAGATGGTCAGAAGTTTAGCAGGTTTTAACAGTGATGGATCTATTTAATATATATGTATGGATTTGATGATTGATGCTTGATCCGCTGTCACTTGCTCTTCCCCTTAATGGACCACAATGGAAATAAGCCCCAGGGCTTTATTGTGTTATCTTGACTTTGTTTTGTTTCTTTTAACGTATGGTGCAAAACTATCGTTTCTTACAACAAAAATGTGTCAAATAAAATCAATCAATCAATCACTACTAATATACTTGTTGTTTACACTTGATATAGAATACATACTCAGTTGTGTCCTCAATAAGTGGTTTAAATTTAATTTTTTTTTACAATTACCTCAACACTGACTACTTTTTTTACATCTCCAGAGTTCCTCTGAAAAACACCTTTATGTGTATTTTACCAGTAAACCTATGTCAGTGTTTCTCAACACGGGCGCTACTGGGGGGCGGTGGAAGCAATATTTTGGAAAGGGGGGCATTGAAGAGTCATTGGGGGGGCATTTGATTTAAGGCAAGTTTACACCAAATATTCACAACAATACAAGTTTAAAGTACTACAGTACTTGCAAAAAACTGTGGTCTGCAACATTAAAACCTGCCAATTTACGCTACTGGATGAGATGGTGTATGTAAGTTCATCCATCTGCATTTACCCCCTGATTGGGTCCAAAATTAACACCCGCCAAGGGCCAAATGCAGGTACAGTAGATTTTCAGTTTGGTGAGTAAATCTCAGAGGGCTAAATGTTTGTATTAAAATACATGTTTGATGGTTTAGAGGAAAATACTCATGTTTGCAAGCAGTGTCTTGGAGTAGTCCCACTATTTTCTTTGTGGTAACGAGTACCATAACTTATTAATTACTCAATTCAGGTAATTAGTTATGTCTCATTAATTTGCGCCATGCTAATCTAAAAAGACTAGTGTCTGTCATTCACTAGTGATATTTTCGCTAGTTATTCCAATAAACATGCATTGAAAATGTGCATAACATCCAAAGTGCATTAACCCTCGATGAGAGTGTGCAATTTTGTTGGCTAGTGGCAGTCTGCATGTTACACATATGGATGTACCGTAATTCCTCAAATAAAAACTGGTAGTCAATTAAACGCCGGGCCTCTGATAGTGGCCGGGGGCATGGTCAACACTGACAAATAAAGCCGGTCTTAAATAAAGGCAGGGGGAATATTACGTGTGGATAATCTCCTATAGGTGCCTTTCATATAATGTGCATTCCATTTAAGCGTAATGTACATTTCTATCACTTTAATAGATTCAACAATATATTCATGCTATTTTCGGATTATGGTACTTCTGCTCCTGCGAGCTGCCATTCCGTAGGTTTTTGTTCCAAACCTAATTTAGCACAAGTGACGCTACTCACTACCAGTTTGAAACGCTAACTCAGGGTAGTCGCAACTCGGGTTGGACGGAACATTTTCGGAATGGCAGCTCGCGAGAGCAGGAAAAATTTATTTATTTATTTGAGGAATTACGGTATGTATGTATGTATGCATTATGTTGTGTTAAATTCGCTTAACAGCAGATATTGTTTGTTAATCCTTCGGGATAATAAATGTATCTTATCTCATCCTTTTATGGTAGTTTTCACCTCTTTTTTAAAGGTGTGCCAAGAAACATGCACTAAGAATGGGTGTAGCATATTTGTGCCAATAAACATGCACTCAGAACATGTTGTGACGCCCAGCCCAGTGAAGGCTGGCGTACCGAGACTGAGACTGGAATCCATTATATATTTCAGTGCTCTCTGTGTATATTCTGTTTAGTATTAGTTTTCCTTATCAGTGCATTGCATGTTGGTTTGTGTTTATTTATGTGTACTGTCCCTTTAAGGGTCCTGACACCTCTCTCTCCTTGGCCTGGTTAGCTACAGCTTAGGCTAGGCTGTTACTTCGAATTATGATAAATAAATGACTTTGACTTTGATTATGTATTGCTGTCAGCTGTGTGCAGTTAGACAAGACGGGAGTGCTATATATGCTTTGGTCAAGCAGGGAGAGGTGTCGGTCATTGATTATCTGTGTTACCTTGTGTGAAAGGACTGTCCGGGAGTGACTCTAGATTCATGTAAGTTGTGAAAAGTGAGTCGCTGTACTTTAAAAGTGTATGTGTATGCTCTGTACTTATAAATTAGCTATCAGCGTCCCATGCCGCTGTGAGAGCAGGGTTATACAGTGCCCTGCGAAAGTATTCGGCCCCCTTGAACTTTTCGATCTTTTGCCACATTTCAGGCTTCAAACATAATGATATGAAACTGTAATTTTTTGTGAAGAATCAACAACAAGTGGGACACAATCATGAAGTGGATCAAAATTTATTGGATATTTCAAACTTTTTTCACAAATAAAAAACTGACAAATTGGGCGAGCAAAATTATTCAGCCCCTTTACTTTCAGTGCAGCAAACTCTCTCCAGAAGTTCAGTGAGGATCTCTGAATGATCCAATGTTGACCTAAATGACTGATGATGATAAATAGAATACACCTGTGTGCAGGGCCGGAGGATATGGGGTGGCTTGTTGGTTGATCAACCTTTCCTGTGAGGCTGGTGGAACAGGGGTAGCTAGCCTGCCAACAACCCTAGCCCATGGAAGGGGAGATGGAGGGACCGTCAGCCTGCTCGAGTAACCAGCTAGCTGAAGGGGTGTTGGGTAGTTCACTAACCGGCTACATTCCTTAGCTAGAGGCCCGCAGTCACTTTTCCTCTCACCTACATTCTCCATAGACCCTAGACTCCTGCTGGTCCTTGTCATCCTCCTGCTCCTCTGAGGACCAAAGCCCTGGGTCAATGCTGGTGCGGCCGCTCAATTTTCTTGCTCAGGAGGAACCCGACTGTAGCTCCCGTACCGTACAATGACATACTGTCCCACCCCCCAAAAAACATCTGGTAGGTAAAACTGGAAGTTTTCCCCGTGTCCATACTGCTCATTAGGGGAGTGTAATCAATGTAGGCACAGAGCCGTGTGTCCTCCTCTTTTGACTCCTAGCCAGTCATAATCCAGTCTCTGTTGTCATAATCCATTCGGCTACTCCAATGGATAGGGGGTAGTCTCTTCCAATGCCCGGCACCATTCCCCCTATTTTCATTCACAGTCTCCTTTTGTTGTGGTCCGTCATTCTGTGACGACTGTCGAATGCAAGGAGGATCTGAGACAGATGCAAAGGTTTCAAAGCAACACCACTTTTAATTAAAAACATTATTTTTTTTTAAGCCACATGACTACATGGAGTCAAACATCTAACAGGCAGTCGGCAAACTCTCCTCAAGAAAACAAATGCAATTTTTAGACATAACACATGAAACAATGAACAAAAGTGAACAAACACAACCAGGAACTAAATTATTAACTGTACTATACGTACACACTGCCGCCGAATTGAGCTTCAAAAGAAGCTCTGGCCGTTTTGTCAAGGATGCTTGTCAAAAAAGTACAGGGAAGCTTTTGAAGTTTTGGCCGCTCTGAAGTGGCAGGGCATTCACATTAAGCAATACTAGCATACATACTTAAATTCCGATTTGTTGACTTTCGTTTGCCACTGAACCATGTCATAGCTCATTACCATAAATTTGAACAAACTTCAACTTTCTGCTTGACACTGGTCGCTCAACACGCCCAGCACATCCGGATATCTCCTTTCTGGTTTCCAGATTAGCCCTCAGGGGGTGTTATGCAAATGGAGAATATGTAGTCTGTCAGGTCATGGTCAGTCCCCACCACCATCAAGGGCCTGCAGAACTTCTTGGGCTACATCAACTTTTACATTGATGCCCTACTCACCTCGCTTCTAAAAGGTGGGCCGCCGAAGCTGGAATGGAACCCTGCCGCTGGCACGGCCTTTCGAAGATTTGGGGGTCCCATTCTCAAACACCCAGATCAATTCCAAGCTTTCATTTTGGAAGTGGATGTCCCTGAGGTGGTTAGGTGTGCGCATGGTTCTCTCCAAGCAGCAAGGTAAGCAAGATAAATTATATCCCTGTGCCTTTTTCTCTAAAAAGCTTACCCCGGCATAGAGGAACAACATAGTTGGAGACTGAAAATTGTTGGCAGTGGTCTTGGGTCTAGATGTGGCACGCCAGGTCCTTTAATCCAGCCAGTGAATGGATTTTGACCTTCAAACTCAATTGACGCTTGAGCGCGCCAAAGCAACATTGGTATCATTGGAAGGAGGGGGTTCCGCTGGAAAAAATGAGGGATAGTTCGGCCATGTGGGGTAATGCCAGCCGGAGTTACCACGTCTCAAAGTTGGGTACTTTTTACTACTTTATATTGGTAAAAACATTACAGACAGAAATCACTAACAGGAAATTTTTTGGGGGTAGGATGGTGGCTAGTTAAAACATATAGGCAAATAGTACAAATATGTAGGCTACTGTACATACAGTGTTTTCTTTACTTATTATGTCCCCCAAATTTTGTCACACTGAATCTCAAGACCTGGGGGCATGTCAATATGGCTTTTACAGTGATGTTCATCATGGTTTACAAGTAGGCTATATTACAGTAATTAGATAAAAATAAAAATAAAAACTCCACCAGGAGGTTCAGGAGTTTTCCCGAACGGCCGGTCCATTCTGGGACAAAATCATATTTGAATTTGATGGCTGGTCGGCCAGTTACAGTCCTGGACGTATTAAAACAGGTGACAGTAGGCTGAAATGGACTGGCTTTCACTTCCGCAGGAGCACAAAATGGCACAAACGACAGGGCCAGTTTACTACTGTCAATTTAGAGATGGATGCGAGCGGTAGAAAGGCCCGTCTTCTCACATGGACTATTTGGCTTTTTGTTCAATTTGATTGGATCAGCCTGACCTTGGGTTGACAAATCCTCCCTCCGAAGCTACACGGACAGTTTGGAATCATTGTGCTGGTGGTGGAGATGCGAGAGAAATATGCGGTGAAATCGAGAGATGCTACAGCACCATGAAGCGAAATCGAGTATAAGGCACATAGGACAAAATATGACCCTTGCAAAAGCCAACAAACTGACATGTATACTTTAACCCCCTTAGACCTTGAAGGGTTCATTATACATGAAAAACGATTTTTGACTCAAATTAATTTCCATATGCCCTTATGTATTGATTCGCAGGTGTCTGAGAGTACGCTAAATAGTCTTGAAACAAACAGTAGTGATTAAATTCTGAGAATTCAAACAAGGAAATGGTTTTACAAAAGGAAACATTTATTTTCTGTAGGATACACACGTAACTGTGTAGGGGGCAGGGGAAATCTAATGAAATAACATTTCCTATTTTTCACACATTGCTGTAAAGTGTAGCACTTCACTTGATTTCAAAATCTCAATGTGGCCCTCAAGCAAAAGGTTTGCCCACCCCTGCTCGAGAGGATTGGAGACATCGGTTGGAGGGCTCTGTCTATCCATTCCAGATTCTTACCGACCACTAGAATCTGGAGCACATACGGGCAGCAAAAAGGTTGAACTCTCGACAAGCTAGGTGGGCCCATTATCTTATCAGGTTTCAGTTCGTCGTGACCTACCACCCAGTGTCGAAGAACGTAAAGGTCGATGAGCCGTCCAGGATGCAGCATATGGGGGAGAAGAGGGAACATTGAGGTTCCATCCTGCCTCCCACCCTCAATGTGGCTCCCGGCATCTGGGTAGTGGATGAGGACATCCGTCTGGCTGTTCTAGACGAGGCTGCACCAGAAAACAAACCTCCAGATCTCGTACAAGTTCCGACCTGCATCTGGGACCAAGTTGATCGCCACCACAGTGAGGTGCCTTGGGGCGGTAAGTCGTGGTGCGGCCTAGTGTTTAGGGCATTAATGGTTCCTGGTTCTAATCCCCCAAACATCAAGGTGGAAGATGTGTTGTTCTGTCTGTGAGCAAGACAGTTAATCATAATTTCCCCAGTGTCTCGATGTCATAAAGCATGACTAAATATCCAGACAAAAAATAATAGTAGAAAATATAGTTTTTGGGGAACTTTGTTTTGATTATCTGACATATACTGTATGTCATGTCATGGTAGTACAGGCGTTTTCCTGATTGCATCACGTAAATTAAGGGGTGACTAACAGTCAAGAAACTGGATTGTTAACTGTAATTAACACTCAAGGAAAATTAATCATATAATTCACTGTTCCATTTCGGATGAAATCACATATTGAAACAGATGGTGGGCGAGAACCTAACAGTATGTACGGAACTTTGGTTAAGTCATATCTCCAACAGAGCAATGTACAGATTTGATTGTACAGCCCTGTCAGTGAGTAATGACAAAGGATGTTAGTGTAGAAGAAATGGAGTGCATGAGAGTGAAGATGGAGGTAGGGCAGTGAAGATCTCATGGCAGGGCAGAAGGAAAGAAACAGCATGAACAGGTTTATTAAGCATGATTCCTTTGGAAAATAGGATGGAATATTTAGTCAGAGTTCAACCCCAATTCAAAAACAGTTGGGACAGTATGGAAAATGCAAAATAAAAGTCATTTGAAAATTAAATTCACATTATTAAGACATTTACTTTGTGAATTGTATTATTTTTTGAAAATGTACACTCATTTAAAATCTGATGACCTTACACACTCAAACTTTTTTACCAAGAGCTAATTGGACCTTCACAGGGGTTTTAAATGTGCATTTGATATCATATAGATAATATCATTGTAATACAACAATTTCCCCCATGTCAAATTTGGGTTCCATGGATTAGAGTAGATCTATGTTATTGAATAGTGAAAATAATCAACGCAATTTTAACTGTATTGTAAAATAATACGGGGAGCTGAAGCTCGTTACAGCTACAGGATCCATTTCATTATCATATTTTCCCAGTATGCTCTGATGTGGCTATAATAATGTTTAGAATATCTATTGTTCATCTATGTTTGTGCCTGTTGACTGAATTATTATTTTATACTATACTACTCATATTATCTAACAGAAATTATCAAAACTATTTCTTGAACATTATTTCACCCTTTAAAGGAACACTCCAGACCCCTAACAGCTCAAAATCGTTCTCCTGGTCATGTTTCCGACATGAAAGTCATTAAAACACCTCAGGACATTCTATAATTCCCAACTTCGCCATCGTAAGTTTAGATCTTTTTAAAAATACAGCTAGATTGTTCGGTTGACTTCCTGATCTTTATTTGTCCCACCCCTGAATCGAATTTATTGGACAAAAAAACATTCCTACTGATTTTGAAAATAAAAACATCCCTACTGGTTTTGAGTGGGAGACAGATTATAATTTTTCTACATTTTCTACTACAAAGTACCCAAAGAGCTAGACGAGTTTAACTTTGGTCAAGTATTGAATGGTAATATCCAACCAAACATATTTGAGCCACAGTGAGGAAGAAATATAGCAAAGGCTGAGACTTTTTCAGGTAACTCAAATTGCTGCTAAGGCCACCTGTTAAGCTATTGTCGAGCCTAGGATGAAATTACACTGTTGGTTCTGGAAACCATCCAGCAATAGCAACAGAGACCAAACATGTTTGTGGTAAAGAGTAGGACAGGGCTACAAGTCATTTGCGATGCTATAGAGGACTTGCCACTTAACCCAAATTCCCCAGCAGAAGAATGGGAGGAGAGCCTATTTGTCAGAAAAAAATCCCTGTGCATTCACAACCTTGTGATTCAGTGAGAGTGAGCCCAAATCATCAGAAAGTATGTCTTTGTGACATTTCTGTCAAGCTAATGAATTTCCCTTTGTTGATAACTTTGATTCTTTTTGGAGAAAATATGAAGTTTTTAGTTGTGAAGTGTCATCCAAATGAAAAAGGGGCACATCTACTTTCTTCTAATATTGACATCATGCTGAAAATGAAGGGCCGTTGCTAGGACATCAATCAAAGATGGAAATAGAAAATATTAACTCATTAATGGTTAGATGTGGTACATGTAGTTACTACAACTGCTAATAACTCAAACCCTGTGCAGGTAATCCCTACCATAATTTCTTATGTCATAATAATCTTATACCTATCAACCTATTTGTCAATGTAAGCACATGTAATCTGGCTAGTCTGCCTCCCTTGCAAACAACAAATTTCCCCTAATTTAGTCTTTAAAAATAGAGGTTACAAATATTGTGCTGGAAAAGTAAAGGCAGTTCTTTGATTTGTTTCTCACTTGCAGTTTTGTGACGACATGCATGACTTATTTAACTAGTGTGATTGTTGTGACAAGTGTCCGGCCATACAAGTGTGTATGTAGATCCTTTGAATCAATGCAATATTTGTTTTGTTCTTCCCCAACTTTGCTTCGCAAGTGCTTTAACTCATGCAAAACCATTGAATGGTTGTGATAGCCATCATCACTTTTTGTTAGCTATTTAGATTTTGGAAAGCTTTGCTAACTGTACATTTCTTGGCAGTGCTGTCAGTGACATCTAAATTGGTTAAAAAACAATGTGTAATGTTAAGTAGGTTTGGTGCAATGGGCTGGGGTGGCGTGGGGGGTACTTGAGCCACTGTTGCCCAGGGGCCCCATGAAGTCTTAATACGGGCCCGTTCACACAATGATTTATCTCCATAGTTTCTCTACTCAGTCATTTGTGATTTTCTAATTAGGGGTCCAAGCCCGAAGGGGCTGGGAACCGTCGTTGCAAAGCAACGCGGTTCACAGCTCCAGCAGGGCTGTGGAACCCTATTGTTTTCCTGAGGTTTCTTCTTATTCTTATTCTTCCTCTAAAACCGTTACTACAGCCTAAACCGTACATGATCGTGGGGGTGCCATTTTCAGGACTGGTCCAGATCACTGCTGGGACCTCAGACAGAAAAATTCAGTCACTTCCACCACTAGGTGGCGCTATAGCAGAAAAAACGCGCTTGCCCTTATAACTCCCAAACCGTACATCGCACATAGAAGATCCATGTATCCACACGTTCCCTGAGTTCAGCTGGATCTTCTGACATAGGTCACGCCTATTTCCGCCTGTACTTTTATGCATGAAAATTGCAAATTTTTGTAAACCTTCTTTTTCTAACTCCTCCTAGACCGTGTGTCCGATCTGCATAAAATGTATGTATGATCACCAGACTAACGCGACAAAAAGTTATCAAAATATTTTTTATCAGATGAAAATTGCGTAAATTCAAAATCAAGTATAAAGTTTGCCATATCTTCGCCAAAAAAAAGCAATTATTGTAAAACTTTAGATTCTTGTTTGACATGACCATCTGAGGCTCCCCGACAAATTTTATGAAAATTGGCTACTAGGGGGCGCTATAACTACGAAATGTTTATATGTCATTACGGCTCATTCGATGTTTACCAAATTTTGAGGCAACCATCTAGGGCCACTCTTGAGGTCACCCCTACAGTGGGGTACTGATTTGTCAAAAGGGGCGTGGCCTATGGGACTGAGTTTTGGATCCACCCCTTGCACTAATGTGAGTAACTTCAAATTTACAGAGTAGATGTGGAATGGTTATTGGACCTCACATACCAAAAAATACACATTATCGACAACTAGGTGGCGCTATAATGGTGAGAAACGTGTTTTGTGCCCAAAACTCCCACATTTTACATTGCACAATAGAAATTCTTATATTTAAGGGTACCTTGAACTGAGCTAAATCTGATGATATAGGACACGCCCATTTTTGATTTTTCACAATATTGCACAATGCGCAAACCAACGTTTTTGAACTCGTCCTAGACCATGCAACCGATCTACACAAAACTTAGTAACTAGCATCTTCAGACGGACCTGACCAAAAGTTATCAAAATATTTTTTTTTACGTTAAACTATGCGCAATTGACGAATAAAAATATTTTTGTAGCTAGCTATTAATATGAACTTTAGTATATTGCTTCCAAATTAAATGCTATCTTCAAAAAACCTGAGATTGTTGTTCAATGTTCGATGTTCGGTACCAAATTTGGTGAAGATCCGCCATTAGGGGGCGCTTTAATCAACATGTGTTTAGTAAAATTTTTGGATTTACTATTTACATTAATGTGAGTAACATTAAATTTACAGCCATCTGTAGGGGCGCAGATGGCTCAGTGGGTAGGGAGTCAGACTTGTAGTCAGAAGGTTGCCAGTTCGATTCCCGACTGAGCCAAATGTCGTTGTGTCCTTGGGCAAGACACTTTACCCTAATTGCTCCCAGGTCGTTGCTGTAAATAAGAAATTGTTCTTAGTCAACTTACCTGGATAAATAAAGGTTAAATTAAATTAAATTAAATTAAATTTACAGTGTAGATGTGCAATGGCTACCAGAACTCACATTATATAAATTACACATGTGGGCCACTAGGTGGCGCTATAATGATGTCAAATGTGTTTTTACCTATAACTTCCAAATTACACATTTTACAATATAAACTTTTATATCTATGTGTTCGTTGAATTAAGTTGAATCTGATGATATAGGACATGCCCATTTCTGATAACAATACTTTATACAACATCGCGTCATACGTAAACCAACTTTTCGAACTCCTCCTAGACCGTGCCACCAATCTACACGAAACTTGGTATCTACTATCTTGTTATCAAAAGAATTTTGCTATGTTAAACTATGCGCAATTGACGAACAAACAAATTTTCGTAGCTAGCTACGAAATATGAACTCTATTATATTGCTGCCAAATTAAATGCTATCATCAAAAAACTTGAGATTTTTGTTCAATCTCCCACTGTGATGTTCTATACCAAATTTGGCAAAGATCGGCCATTAGGGGGCGCTTTATTCAACGATTATTTGTTTTGGACAATAACTCAATACATTTAACTGGGTCAATTGTGATTACAATATCTTTTCCGTAGTAAATGCTATCAACATTAAACTTTTGGTGCTTGTTTGGCGTGCCGCTCTGAAGCTCTGTACCAAAATGTTGTCATTAAAAGGTGCTGTCATCAACGTAGAGCAGTTTTTGCCCATTTACTCAATCAATGTTAATGGGAGATGATGAACGGTGATGTACCACAGAACTTGTAGCTCACACCTCGATTTTTTCTGACATTTGCCTCACCAACATTACACTTTGGGGTCCGCTTTCCATAATGACTATCTAAAAGTTTGAGCTTTTTTAATGTGTCAGACATTATAGAACATATAAAAAATGTATTATAATCGTATATGCTACAATTTGTTTCAAACAAAGACAAGATAAATTCATAATTAATGTAATATACTTTTATTTAGCAGATTTAATTGTGGTGTTCTATCCTAACCAATATTTCCTATATTTCTAAGCAGAGGATGTATGCTATATTCTGATAAAATTCCACTCGTTGGGGTTATAATAGTACGCTGGATCATGTGTCTGTGTATCTGGCAAACTTTATTTCCTGTTTGGAGTGTGCAGTGTTAGAATTGGTTTGTTGCTCATCTCGTACAAAATTTTACTACAAAACAATACAAAAAAAAGTACTATCTATAATGTATACTGTCAGTAGCAGCCTAAATTAGTGACCTGACCTGAACAGTGAAAAGGAAATGGGACAAAGGTACAGAAAACATGTTCCTTAACGTTTTGTAAAATTGTGTCCTTTGGACAAATGTAGGTAACTCATTATTTGGTTCTGATTTGTTTAATGTGTAAGGCAAAGTGTACAGACAAGATGGGCAGATATACACAAATTACTACAGTAAATTACTACAGAACCCATGATTTTGTGGATCAATGTTAACTTTAAGCCTTTGTTCCTGCGCAATTAGGACAAATTAAATAAAATATCAGTTCATTCAAATGCGCTACATGAAGTGTTGGCCACAGAATAATGTAGCAACCTCATCTGAACAGTGAAAAGGATATGGGATAAAGTTACTGAAAAAGAGTTGCAAAAAGGTTTTATGAAATTGTTTCCTTTGGAACAAATGTAAGTAACTCATTATTTGGTTCTGTTTTGTTTAATGTGTAAGGCACAGTGTACAGACAGGATGGGCAGATATACACAAAATGCTACAGTAAATTGCTACAGAACCCATGATTTTGTCAATCTATGTCAATTTTAAGCCTTGTCCCTGCGCAATTAGGACAAATTAAATCAAAGATCAGTTCATTCACATGTGCTACATGAACTGTTGGCCGCAGTATAAAGTAGCGACCTAATCTGAACAGAGAACGGGATATGGGATAAAGTTACAGAAAAAATGTTGCTAAATGTTGTGTTTTGTTTTAGTGTGTAAGGCACAGTGTACAGACAAGAATGTTAGACATACATGAAGTGTTACATGAAATTGCTAGAGAACCCATCATTTTGCGGATCGATGTTAAATGAATTCCTGTCCCTGTACAATTAGGACAAATTAAACCAAAGATTGGTTCATTCAAACACGGTACATGAATACTCAGCCATGACTGTATGGCACTCTGATTACTTCTGCTATCTGACAACCTGTTTTCCGAATGACAGTTTATGGATCGACATACTATGTGATGGTATTTCATCATCTGCTTTCTTAGTTTGTAATCCCCTGTGTTTTCTTGCTAATAACGACTTTTTTAATATTCTCTGACATTTTCGACCATTATCAAAGCACTTCTTTTAACATTTTAAAATGTCTTTGAAATATCAGAGCACGTGCAAATTACTACAGACCTTGTATCTTGGGTGTTATGACATTTTCCAGACTTTGCGTCACAGCCATCGCGCCTTTGGTTCCGATTTCATAGGTTCTGCTTTTGTGGGCTCTGCGGGTCATTGGGGCGACTTGCACCAGGGGGGACTCGCCAGGGACGGCTTGAACCCCGTCAAAACTGCTTGCAGTTCTAGTTATCATTTGGGACCATATCAACCATATCAAAATCCTGTACGAGAAGTCAACCAGAAAATATTACTGGATTGGTTCCATTTGCAAACCGTATGAGAAAAGGCCAAACAGATTACTTCAAAATAGCTTCCTAAAACCGTTCTAATTTGATCCCTAGAACATATTAAGAAAACTGGTGCTTCTTTTTCAGCGAATATGTCAGGTGCAAAAGGGGATACGTTAGAAAGAATGAGGGGAAGAAATGTCAAAACAGGTAGACCTGTGTACTCTGACAGTGAGTTTTTTTTTTTTTTGCTGACTATGCAAATATTATAATTATTACAATTTGAGTTGTGATTGTTTCACCATCTGTTTCATTTTGCTTCTTTTAAATGTATGCAGTTACTCGACGTTGTCCTTGATAAGAGCATCTTCTAAATTACAAAAATGTAAACTTTTAGAGTACATAATATTCAGGAAGTCAGTGAAGTTTTAATAATTAGCTAAAACTTTATCTTAAAAGTTAATAGCTTAGAAGTAGATGTAGCTGTATTGACACTATATGGTTGGTATAAAGTTATGCAAAGGTTTATTATGGCAGCCTCTGCATGTGTTGATTGGTCTAAACCATTTCAACAGTAATATTGTGAACCGTTCACATGTTCTAGATTTACATAACACATCTTATGCAGAGCGATGCAGTATGTTCTCTGAAAGCTCGGTGACCCCCTTGAAAACAAAATGGTTCATCTCAAGGGGTTATTACTAATAATTACATTTCAAACAGACACTACTGAAGAGTAATGCATTCTAATCAATGAATTTATTGTTATTGTACAAATAATGAACCTGGAAACTGGTGGCAGTGTTTTTAGGTATATGCTACCACTATACCTTAGAATAGATAACACTCAAACATACATCTATAACACTTCAGTTGACCCTTTAAAATGGGAGGGAATTCATTAAAACCCACTTCTTCATATGAGTCTTAGCAGAGTCATATAGCACAGAGCCATCTAGCAATTCATTAAAACCCACTTCTACATATGAGTCTTAGCAGAGTCATATAGCACAGAGCCATCTAGCAATTCATTAAAACCCACTTCTACATATGAGTCTTAGCAGAGTCATATAGCACAGAGCCATCTAGCAATTCATTAAAACCCACTTCTA
>JACXGM010001115.1:0-58463 GCA_016801145.1 Umbra pygmaea | reverse complement strand
AGAATAGAAAGGTTTTATAATTATGTGAAGCATCACAGTAGAGTAGAAATTTATATGGCAAAGAGTAACCCAATATGGCTTTGGTTAAAAGATAGATGGACGGTGTTGGGTGTAGATGAGGTGTGGATCAAGTGAAACTGGGATATGTAAAACGCACAAGATTTGTAAATATTGTAAATAACACAAAATGTATTAGCTAAAGATAAATATTAAAATGGCACAGGTAATTGGTCTCAACATTTGGTCACGGTTAGGTAAGGGTTGGGATGGGTGTGAAGTGTAGGGGGCAATAATAATAAAAAAAACAAAAAAGTGGGATTGGAAATGATGCACAATATAAAACAATGACAACCCTGTGGTCAAATACTGAAGCTGACCTTTCCCCCCAAAAAAATAAAATAAAAAAAAACGATTTGGAATGATTCAGATTTCTCTTGGCACGGCTAAGATAAGAATTACAACTTTCAGAGACGTTGGTCACGTCACATCTAAGTCATCACGCTCAGCTTGAGGCTGCTTAGTACGCTCGGCTATCACCACCCAGCTAGCATAGAGCTGGCGTTCCACAGGCGGACCAGCAGAGGCAGAGCTGGTGGTCTGCCAGGCGGTTTGCTCATCGTTTAACCAGTGGTCCACTGCCGGCCAAGAGGTCCACCGGCAGGTGAACAGCATTTTAGACCTTGAAAAATAGTCTAAAGTAAAAAAATACAAGCTTTTTTCTTTAATATATATTTTAGAACTGAATTCAATTTGGAATTTTAAAATAAACTTAACTGTGTTTGTATTGTATTTGAATGTTGTTGTAACCAAATTTGTAAATAGTTTAAAATATTTTTCATTAGATAGATATCTAGAACATAAGCCTAGCCTAGGATATAGCCCGTGTACGCAGCCGATGGACTAACTGGAACAACAGTATGAGTGCTTTCCAGTATGAGTGCGTAGGATTCCCAGAGGAACTCTGTCTAAAATTCTGCTCACCCGCCGAAAGACCGCTCATTCGCCAACACTCCCGCTGGCGGACCGCCCGTTAAACGATGAGCAAAAAGCTAGTGGACCGTCAGCTGTAACCGCCGGTGGTCCGCCAGCTCCATGTTTGCTGGGCAAGGGGGTCAGAGGCGTCGCGTGCGGTGGGGCCGTTGCGTTCCCCCGGCAACACCACACAATGTTGCCTTTACGAACTCCCGAGTTCTCTCTTCAAAGCAATAGCGCTCATTTGAATTAACCGCAATAATCACTCTGAAGTCACTACAAAACTAGTGAATTGTAACCAAATGCAATTGTATGGTGTGTATAGAAATAATATGAGCATGTGATTGCATATTGATTGAATATATTGTCCGTGTTTCATGTGAAAACACAATTGCATTTGTAAAACATTCACAAAAAATGTGTTTCATCCAACAATAGACTAATTTTAGCAACACATGAACATGGACACTAACTATCTATGCAATGATTTCTGACAGAAACGATATTGACCATTTATGAAGAAAAGCAAAGAAGTTCACTGGTCTGGTGCGTCAGGCTTTACATAGCCGACACAAAGGTGAATCAAACCTTAAAAACGCATGAACTACAGAAATGAGAGACTATCGTAGCATAAAGTGAAAGCAATACTAATAGGCCTAATAAATAATATTGTGATAATACATTATGGTAGACCTATACGTTGTTATGTGCTATATTCCTTGTCAACTTATTATATATTATAAATTATTAATACTTCTGGTCGTTGTTAGTGGGGCTGTTAAGATGTTTTTTTCGTGATAATAATGGTCTTACAGCGAACCATGCATTAAACCCAACCGATTTTTTTTCGTTGGTTTACAGTCCGACCAGACGTGGGGTTGATGGACAAAGATATTAATAAATACCATCTTTGTTTTAAGTTCAACTTTGATTTTACGCACGTTTCATGAAAGATGGCCATTGTTTTTATTTGGAATTTGGGAGAAATGTTGTTAGTTTATGGAATAAAACAACAATTATCATTTTAATAAAACACATATCTATCGTAAAACCAGAGACACTGATGATTTCGCAGTAGTCTCTTAATATTTTAGATATCCAAGATATATTTTAGGTATACCAAGCTACTTCGTAGGCTACACTGCGTGTGAACGCTTATTAGCATTGGATGAAGCCATAAAGGCACCAGCATATATCCATGCCCCAAGGACACAGACAAGCACATCACTCCATAATTTACAAAAGCGCATGCACGCACTGGCAGTAATAGTCATGGCCCCCAGGCATGTACACCAGAACATCACCCGCTATCACTTATATACACTGTATTTTGGCCCTATTTATCAAATGTCATGAATTCAATATCCAATTGAAATTGGCTTCTTCGTGCACTTGCCCTGATACACATGACCTCTTTAGACTGTCTATCCATGCACCGACAGACACTATGAGTGTCAGAGATTATTAACGTCACCCATTCTAGATGAGGATACAGAGGGGCGGAGAATTGCATTCCCCGTAAAAATGTACTAGACTATAAAACCAGCTAATCCAGTCGACGGTCCCATAGCAGGTGGTCGGTAGAAGACAACGCGCTGTTTGCAAATAAGAAACGCCAACGGGTTTAGCAAATATTACTCCATCACTGTTTGCAATGGTAAGTTTAATTTAGAATTTGGACGCACGGTATCCATTGCATGTTAATGTAGCTATTATTCAAATAATGTATTTTTTAAATTACCAACCTAATTGTATACATTTTGTTTTATATAATTTATAGGAGATCCTGGATGCAGATATAGGTCTAAGTTTCAAAAAAAATTGGAACACAGAGTCACGATCTCCGCAAAGATGGATAACAGACCTATTTACGCGCGTCCACACCACCTGCGACGTTCCGGATAACGCTGTATTTGGGCCATGTGAGCTGAAGCACACCTCTGTTTATGACAGCATCGCGTTCATCGCTCTCAAGTCTGTCGACAGAAGAACAGCACCATACATTTCAAGAGTAAGAACACATACCAAATCCATGCGCCATAAAGAAATATATTATAATAAACTATAATATAAGAATAGTTTCCATGTGTGACAAATGTTTCTATTTGGTTACAAAGGTAGATACCTCAGCGCCCAAAACGCCCAGCAGCGGTCTGATGTGGTTGCGACAGGTCCAGTCAGCCCGGAGCCCAGAGGAACAGAACCTGGAGGCGTATGTAAAGAACGGACAACTTTTCTTCAGAGCCATTAGGACGATCCAGAAAGAAGAAGAGCTGTTGGTCTGGTATGGGAAAGATCTTGCCAATCTTCTGCTACTGAACCCATTGGAGATGCAGAGCAAAGGTATTCATTGTGGCCTTTTATATAGGAATGTGATTTAAAATTGTAATCATGAAATTGCAATATTTCTGATTTACTGACATCATTTAAATTAATAAAAACACATATTTTTGTAAGCAATTAAATTCAAAAAGTAGTTATAAGTACATTATGTCAGGTGAATATTTGGCAAAATGGAGCATTATTAACCCTTACCCATTTTTATCTCTAGGTACCTGTCATTACAAATGTGCCAACTGCAACCAACTCTTTGAAAAAGAGTTCCCCTTTTTGGCCCATTGGAGATTCCTCTGCACTAAGGCACAACCAAACAACATCAGAAGACCTGGCCTAGTCAAGCTCAACACTCACCATACAAATTCTGACTCTGTCATGGCGCTTAAACTGGGACATCCAGAAAATTATCCACATGATGGAAAACCTACAACAGACTTCCACAATCTAGCCAGGGATATGGAGAACACCAGTAGTAAGACATCTTTCTCCGGTGCCAGACCAGCGTGTAGTGCCCTCAAAAGGAAACGCACAGAAGTGAAAGAGGACTGGGGAACCCCAAAGACTCCTGTGGTGAAGCAGGAACTAGTGGACATAGGATACTTGGATTTGAGCATGATTCCACAATCCAGCTCAGACTCCGGTCACCTGACCTCAAATCTATTTACACAGGGCTTCAATAAAGACACAACAAATCAACTAAAACTATCACTAAAGACATCTAGGCTTCAAGACCCCTCATCCAACGTTCAGCCTGGGATTAGACCAGCATTAGAGCTGGGAAACACCAAGAAGAAAATATCAGAAACGGTGTCTAGACCTACTCGCTCAGAGAAAACGTCAATTGTCACTCCTATCACGGCTACTATCAGACATGTATCTGTTTCAAAGAACAGAATGATCTCCTCCCAGACTTCAAGCTCTCAGCATCTCCTACCCCATAATACCTCCCTGCTTGATATGTCCAAATCACCCGTGACTGCCAACACTTTTATCTACAGACCAGTTCTGGTCAAGGGTGTTTTCAAACCGATTCACTCTCTCTACAACCCAGCAGCTCACTGGTCCGGAAAGTCCGGCAGGCACCTTGTCCAGGGTTCCCCATCCCCAGTACTCCTGGCTCCTTCCGTCCCACGGCTGTCCCCTCTACGCATGTCCGCGCAGAACTGGTGTGCCAAATGCAACGTCTCCTACCGTCTCACATCTGACTTGGTGCAGCACATGAGGTCCCACCACAAGAGAGCGCTAGACACCACAGAGTCAGGCTCAGGGATGAAACAGGACAACCGGGAGAGGGGTGTACTGAAGTGTTCCATTTGCAGCGAAGTTTTCAGACAACGCCATCACCTCGCACGACATATGAACTCTCACACGATTTAACTTACTTCTTCTTATTAGTTAGAATTATTAAAACATTTATTGTGTCAGCATACTGATGACTTTTTTTCAACTTATAATGTACATGAACAATATTACTGTATTTTGCATGAGTCTGCTTACATAAAGTAGTTCAAGGAGTACATGTATAGCAATTTAGATTTTCCTTTTAAGTCTGCAAAATTTGTATGCCACTTATTTTTTTATTCTTTCACAATAAAAAGTTGTTATTCACAATTTTTCCTTTGTTGATGTGAGTTAGTTTACATTTTTATTTGTGAACACTAGATGGCTCTAGATAGCTATTTACAGAAACAAAAAACATGACGCTTAAGTATTTTATTTTTGCTTGAAAAGAAAAATATATCTCTTATTTCACATAAGAACTATATAGAGAGTACCCTGATAAAACATTGGGGTGGTCAAACAGTGAAAAAATACATGATACAAAAAACAAAATGTTGAAAAAACAGAGAATAAACTATTTGTAAATCATAATAGCTGCAAGGTAAACAAAACACATAGGCAGACGATGATAAAAAATGAAAAAAGCATAGCGACTTATTCACAGGCTATTTAGTCATATTCATATTTTTTTCACCAAACATGAGATGAGTTTTCGAGGTCATTTTTTTGTCTGTGTCAGCACAAACAGTCATTTCATACACATACAAACCACACTATTTAGTAAGAGTCAAAACACAAAGGAAATAGCTTAATAAAACTGAGCCAGCCAACCAGCAACAAGCTCAACGCACGACAGAAACAGTCCTTCAGAAAAGCTTAGAAATTCATAGTGATCATTTCGACCCATTGGTATATAAAAAATAACTGTAACACTGTGTGTGGGTAGACTAATGAGTCATCTGTCAGAACAGTGTGAAAGGCAATATCTTTAGTTCTTCAGGCATAGAAGGAGGCATGCTTTGAAAAGTTATTTCTCCCATGATCCATTGTGAAACTTTCTTTTCCAGACACTGTTGACAGTGATCCTTCTTGTTGTTGTTTGCTCACCGATGTTCTCTATGTAATAGGGATGATCTGCAATACAGGGCACCAAATAGTTTTATTATATATATTACACAACATGGTCTGACATCTGTTAATCCTTGACAAATGTGAACATCAAAGTGAACTTAAAATATTTCTACAGACAGACCGTGGAAATGGTGTGAGGTTTTTCTTTTTAAATAGCAGTGGGCTGTAGGTTGGGTTGGCCTAGTGGGCTAATTCGCTGCCTTGTAAGACACATTACATCATGGGAGTCAATAAATCGAGCCTGACTTTGGCTTCTTCAACTTTAGAATTCATAGCACGATGCAGTGCAAATTGAAATAGCACTGCCCGAGATTTAGGATAGATAGTTTGGATTATCTACCTTGCTAACTCTCCTTGTGTGCAGATTGTGCACCTGTGAGTTAAATGACAGAAGTATAGTTGGTGAGTGTAATCATTCCACACATGATCTGACTAAAGCCTTCCATGTTGAGTGAGCAGTGCGAAAAGAATTGGCTGGCTAAGTGACGTGGTTGGGTGAACCATTTGAACGTCTTTCACCATCCCTCTCCTGTCCAAGGTGTTGCGGAGCTGCCAACAAGGCAGGATCAGTGGGAATTGGACAAGACCAATATGGAGGGGCGATAAGTTTTGTAAAAACCACAGCAACAAAAATCAGCAGTGGGCTGGAATCAAAGAACTGTGTGAGAACTCTATGTGTCTGAGGCAGTGTCAGAAATGTTCACACCTGAGAGATCTGCGGCTGTCTTTCTCCATGTGGTTCTCAGGGCCTTCGGTCTCGTAGGACGCCAGATGCAACTCGTCGTCTGTGAAGACAGGTGTGGTGACCAGGTACTGCAGGATCTTCCTGTCTCTCTCAAAGGGACAGGTCACCTGACGCCACACCAAGAACTCACTGATCTGCTTCGCCAGCTCCCACAGTTTCTGAGACAAACAGGACATTAACATTTCAATGAATAACATTGACAAAAACAATGCCCTTTTACACACCACTTCTACAAATACTACAAAAATGGTTATTAAAGGGGATTGTCCATCTAACATCTAGTTTTTACTCTCCGCAAATTATAAGCAATTTCACGACTAATAAAACAAAACTTGCCAGGCAATCAGTAATAACGACAATTAATTTTCCTAAAATTGTTGCAAGCTCACTTCAAAGTTGACATGACCGTTGGGTAGGCGGCTGGAACATCCTTCATTGAGGAAGTAGATATCCTTGATGAGAAGGCTGAAGAATGGAATGACAATCTTTTCCTGGTTGCTGTGTGCTGTCACAGACCTCTGGGTGGCTCCTCGCAGGGCGGTACGGTAGTTACTGAAGTTACTGGACGGGTCCATTTGATGCTCCAGGATGTCAAATTTGTCAGTGTTAACTTTGCTCCATGTCTTCTTTAAACGTGATACAGGACTCATGTTCATGCCGGCTGTTGGGAAAGAAAAGCGGTGTTAGGGTGAATTCCGTTATGACTCAAAGAATAACCTGAAGTCAAATGACATTCCAGCATTGTATTGAAAAGCATAGAAATCATATTCAATCCAGCTGGTGACAATTTTTTGTAAAGGAATGGAACAAAAGATGAGAAATATTGGCACAAGAAAGTGAAACCAAAATATATTCATCATAAATGTAAAGGAAATACACCACTAAATTCTACTTTGGCTGTTTTCAAAGTCCATGGTGTAACTGAGTGATTTTCAACCCTCTCCTCGGGACACCCCAGACATTCCACAGTTTAGCTGTAGCCGCTGAACTAGCTCACTGTATTCATCAATCAAGGCCCTGATAATTAGCAGATGAGTTCAATCAGGTGTGCTAGCTCAGAAATAGATCAAATACATGGAATGGCTTGGGTGACCCGAGGAGAGGTTTGAAAACCACTGGTGTAACTTACTGATGATCGCCATTAAAGAATTGAAGTTTCCAATGTTGAAGCATTCTCTGGCCACATCTATGAAGAACTCCAAGGCTCGAGCTCTGTGTTTCTTCTTTACCGGCTGGAAGGAGGAAAAACAAACCAATGGAACGGGTTGAGAATTATATGATGCCAAAACAAGGGATTAAGACAGATGGAGAAAGAATGATAGTAAATGCAGGAGAAAAAAAATGAAGATAAGGACAAGGACAGAGACAAAAACAAGGATAAAGTAAGAAAGTAATAGAGCACTCACCATACAGATTTCGGTTGCCACTAGGTAGCTGAGTCTATTAAACCATGCCACATAGGCCTCCAGGTTACTGGTCTTGCGTTTTCGAAAGAAACTCTAATAGGAAAGTCCAGGACAGTAGGTTTTAAAGGTATTGTCAAGTAGGACAGTAGGTTTTAAAGGTATAGTCAAGTAGGACAGTAGGTTTTAAAGGTATTGTCAAGTAGGACAGTAGGTTATAAAGGTATTGTCAAGTAGGACAGTAGGTTTTAAAGGTATAGTCAAGTAGGACAGTAGGTTATAAAGGTATTGTCAAGTAGGACAGTAGGTTTTAAAGGTATTGTCACGTAGGATTTCCAAAATCAATGAGTTGTTGTCTGAGCTTTTCAACACGTTATATCTTTCTTAAAGATTCTAGTTTAAGTTTCAAGTTTGTCACATGCACAGAAAGGCAGCTCTAAATGTATGTACAGTGATAATGTTATGCCTCCAGCAATTCAGTTTAAATTAAAATAAATAACCTTAAAGGAGAAGTAACATATGGTGCTGTATTGGTATATGAATGCTATAGAACAGAGTAGACCATGAAATAAGTTGTTTCTCACAGTTTTATGGCTTTCTGTTATTGACAGTTTCCATGTAACCCTTTGGAGGTATTGTACAAAGTTTAGAGGAAGGCAGTAGATAATATTTTGTGGTGGAATGTAGTGGACAAGGCGTACCTTGTGATTGTCCAGAGGATCTTTGACACCAAAGGCTTGGATAAACTCTTCTGGTCCAATAAAACTCAGTCTGTCCTGGAAATTGAACGATGATATCATGAGGAAACAACAGAAAAACAACAATGTATAGTATATTGACCGTTTGATCTTTCAGCGCCATTTCATGATCTATATTCTATCCTCACCAGCTCAATGTGTGTAAGCTGCTGGGCAAGTATAAACGCATCATCACAGATGCTTAGAACGTCATGTCTTTGTCCATTCTGCTGTTTGGCCTTCAGAGCGGTTGGTCTCTCGGCTGCAGAGGCGTTGAGGGTTGCTATAGCCTCCTCATACTGACCCAGAGCAGATAACCTCCGGATCAACCGCTGAGTCATCTGCTGCATAGCCCTCCATGAGTACTGAAATAACAAAGAAAAATGTATTAATATGTACTGTATATTGTACAACACAACATTACAAAAGATGTATCTATGTATCCTAAATTGTGTACTTTCTTCAGAGCTTTATTCAAATGCTGACATAACACAATATAAAATAAATCAACATATGTATGAACAGAAAGAAAGACATCAATATAATGGTTAAAACATTTTGTGTGCTGCTGACAAAATGACGAAGCGCTAAGTTCATTATCGCATTCAGCAGCATGTTGTAGGTGTAAGATCTCACCTCCCACACAATCAATGCTGACATCACACATTCATGACACACATTACACATTTATGTATGTAAATGTATTTAAAAAGAACACACACACAAAAAATGACACAAGACCAACAAGGAAGCAGGTCAGTTGCTCAAACTCGTTTTGTGCCTTTAAATTGATCCGACTGAGAAAAGTTTGAAAAGATGTTGAATGGACATCTTCGTCAAATCTAACTGTAACTGGTCTAACTAGATGCCTGATTTCCTTCCTACTATAATCCTCAACCATTAGTCAGAGTTTATATTTATGTATTATAATCTATGGTCTTTACCTCATCTCCTCTGGCTAGATGGTGGCTCATCTCTTTGAGGCAGCGCATCATCCTCTCATCTCTGAAGTCGTAAGGAAACGTCTCAGTCCACTCCGTCAGCAGCTGCACAATTTTTGGAGCAACGTCCCGTATTCTGATCTGAGGTTAACCAGGGATATAAAGTGCCAGTTAGATGGTGTGCAGTAATGGGTGTTTAAAATAACTGTTTGTGTGGGTGGGTGGGTGTTTACCTTGTCAAGCAAAAGGTCTCCGGATCGATGCTGTTCCACGCACAGGTGACATACCCGAGACATGAGCTCATAAGGGTGGAGGAAGAGTCGGGAACTCAACAGGAAGGTGAAGACATACGACCTCTGATGGAGATAGAGAGAAACATCTCAAGTTAAATTACACCCATTATCAAACCCAGCACAATACTACACACTTCCTGCCATTCAGAAGTCCTCTTAATTAATAAAATATGCAGTCTACCCATTAGTTCTTCACATTGATGGGTACAGTAAAACTTACTACATTTAATTAAAATACATTAAAACATTTCAGTTTCCGTGAATGAAAAAAGCTGAACTGTGTAAAATACTGTTCTAAAACAACTGTAGCCTATTTGGCTTAATACAGCAGATTGTAATATTCCATTTAAAGAGTATGTTTATCTTGTCTAACAGTTGCTTTGAGAGTCAATTTCATAACACAGACAACAACATAAACATCAGTGTTGTATTCCATTAGACAGAATGTACATTAGTTATTAATAAATATACACTATATAGCCAAAGGTACATGGACACCTGACCATCACACCAGTATAAGCTTGTTGGACATCCCAGTCCAAAATCATGGAAATTAACATTAACATGAACTTGCATTGTTATGCACGGTGGGAAATCGGATGGCTGAGTGGTTAGGGAATTTTTGACTTAAAGTTGAAGGTTCGATTCCCGACTCAGCAAATGTCATTGTGTCCTTGGACAAGGCACTTTCCCCTTGGTTGCTCCAAGGGGAATGTTCCTGTACTTACTGTCAGTTGCCCTGGGTAAGAGAATCTGCTAAATAACTCAAATGTAAATGTAAAAATGATTTGCACCCCCGTTGGGGCCATAACAGCCGCCACTCTTCTGGGAAGAATTGTACAAGATTTTGGGGTGTGTCTGTGGGAATTTGTGCCCATTCAGCCAAAAGAGCATTTGTGAGGTCAGGAAGTGAAGTTGGACCAGAGCGCCTGGCTTGTGATCATCATTCAAATGCATCCCAAAAGTGTTAAATTGGGTTGAGGTCAAAGCTCTGTGGAGGCCACTTGAGTTATTCCTCACCAAGCTCATAGGACCATGTCTTTATGGACCCCGCTTTGTGCACAGGGACACAGTCATACTGGAACAGTAAAGGGCCTTCCCCAAACTGTTGCAACAAATTTGGAAGCAACCAATTGTCTAAAATGTCTTTGTATCTTAGCCCAAACTCTGGAAAACAGCCCCATATGATGATCATCCCTCCAACATGAGTAAGTTTGTCCACATACCGTTGGACATATAGTTTTTCTTCAATGTCTTGGGATACTTTGTACTCTATGGTAATGCCAAATATTTTTTTTATGAATTCGCTGTAAATTTTTCAGTTGTGTGTTGCACCAGAGACCACACTCACATCAGGGTAGTAGTCGACTGTCGGAACTAAGTGCTGTATAAGTGCCTCCAGTGAGCCTGAAACAAGACTGTTGTCATGGTAGCACATGTCCCCATAGCTGGCTTCCACCGGCTGGTGGTATTTGTGGAGATTGTTGTTGTTGTAGGAATTCGGACTAAACTTGCCCGTGTATGGTGTTGTTGGAGCCATAATGACCTGTTGACGAGAAAACATTTAAGAAAAATGTCATGAAAACCTTTGAATGATTTGAGTACAAAACCCTTATTGTAAAGACCACATGCTATTGACTATATCACATCCTGTTAAAATAATTTAAAATACAACCTACTACTGAGTGTGCCTCTGTTTCATGTGCCAGTCCTGCCGTTGACTCCCAGTCTACATGTTGGTCATGCCCCTTTCTCACCCACCATCCTGGCCCACCCTATTACTGACTTCTCACTGTTGGCTTCCTTAAAGGAGAAGTACATCTTACTTTCTAAATGGATTTTAAATGGTTTCTCAATGTGAATAAAAATGTGAGTGCCTACAATTTCCTTACTTGACTAAAGAAATAACAGATTATCCTGGCCTATAAAAAATCTTCATTGTGGAGAACCATTTAACATCACATTGAAAAAAAAATCCTCCTTTAACTGTGCTAAGAGATTAAAGGTGATTTATTCTTTACTCTGTATAGAGCAAGGCACAATTAATGACAGTGACCTGCAACAACAGGCGCTGACGCTCTTCCAAACAATAGAGGATTTCAACCAATACCAATCTAGCATTACTACAACACGGACGGCCCCCCACACAGTAAAGATCCGCCACACTGGAGCCTGCTTTACTTGAATGAAAGTGATAATCTAACTTGAAGTAACCGTAATATTATACTTTAAATGTCTACAATATAATTATGCAATAAGGCACAAGGTCTGTTAAAAGGCACATTGAATTGAAAAGTCCCTGAATACGACACCGTGGTATATTGGCCACGAATTAGTTACCAATGCGATTAGAACAGTAAAATATATTTATGTCAACCATTGTGTATGGTGTCATATACCACAGCTTTCACCCTATCAGCATTATGCATTTGAAATAATGGCCAATGACCAATCCTGTTTACATGAAAGCTTATCACAGCAATGAAGCACAAGCAGGATTAATACATCCAGATATGACCTAAATCTAAAAGAGCAGGCAATATTAATGAAAATAAGATGGTTGGTAAAGAAATAAATATCTTATTCCCACACATGTCCCACACTGTTAGTCTGTTTCCCACTTCCCCTACCAATCTACTGTAACCAGTTAACCACAGTACTGTACTGGAGCTTAGGATAAACACAACCTCACCCACACCGCTGGCACTGTTTATTACTATTGACTCATGCGGTCTTTTTATAGGGAAAGCAACAGCCTTCGATAGTTACCCTGCTGCGATGATCTACCTCAGTCATAATAAGACGAGTGAGTAAAGTGAACGCATGCCAGCCAAAGTAGTTACAGGCAATGCTGCAGGTTACAGCAAAACAATAACACTAACACATTTACTACACAAAACTATATGACAAGGTTAGCAAATAAGTATGATTTAACATGCAACTGTAAAGGAACCAACACCAACACAGGATCAACATCGTAGGATGAATTGCCCTAATCTGGGACTTTTGTGACATATAGCGATATAAAGCATACTGTACATTGTAGATGACACATTCAGACAATAAATTAGTTTGATCACATGACACCACAGCTATGGCTAACCAATAGTTTCACTGACATTATTGAATTTATGGGGGACCTACTGTACATGCACTAGACCTTAGTTGTCCCACATTAGGCAGTGTCCCACTTTAGGACAATTCACCCATATGAGGATATGGTCGAAGTTTTAGATACCAATTTGGCATATTTAGTTTTAGTCAAATTGAAGAACTTCTGTCTTTAAATAGTTTTCACTCAAAGTGAACCCCTGAAAGCTATCGAAAGCACTGTCATAATCGAATAGATTTCATCACATCACTATTATTTTGTTTGTAACATTTCGCAATCTCTTGGCTCCTTGTGTTATTCATCATACTGTAACTTTAAAAGGGAAAATATTGTGATAAACTTACCTCACTCCAGATGGGGATCCTACATATAAAACGTATACAAATGATGTAGTGTATTTGTATAAAACCAAAACTGTTCCAAAGCTTTGAGAAACAAAATCAGAAGAAACGAATCCTTTAACAATATTCCTGGGAAGTAAGTGCACACAAATCACCATTAATCAGTGTTTTCAAAGCGTGAAATTCCTATTCATGTCCATCCATTGTCTACCCGATCTTATAAAATCCAAGTAATTCGAAACTGCGACCACGACCAGCCGTATTCAAATGACTTGCAGAAAGCCGCGAAACACAGCCTATAATAGGCTTATAGGCGGATACTTCTGCATGTAAATAAGCCAATCACAAGGAAGGATCTGAAAAATCGTAAATTCCGAGCAATTACATTGGTCAGTTTCCCATCCATCGATTCTCTTTGAACAACTTCGGATCATATTCATACTAATCCATAATGATATTTTGTGAAATGGAAGAAAGGAAAATTACATTTGCTAGAGAGAGAAGTTGTCGGCATATGGCCAGGATATTTCCGCTCTCCAAAGCCTGTGGTACACCACACTTCATAAAATGTCTATATTATCTCAGAGAAATGTGCACACTTTGCACTTTACATTTTAAAATACTTGAATACATTCACAGTAGAAAAGACATGCAATTTTGCCAAGAACCATAGTAACAACGTCACAATTTCAAACTGTTATTATTGATTATTAGTAATAATTTATAAGGCATGACTAAACTTTAATAATGGACCGTTTTTAAAGAACTTAGACAGTTTATTATTGAATGTCATCTAAGTTAAAATTATATAGCAAATGGAATACAAAATTAACAAATAAGGCAATGTGGTGTGTGGTATATTGCCAATATATCACGGCTAAAGCATATACCATGACCAATATACTGTATGTTTGTCAGTGGAACTTTAGAAACCATATAGGCATTCATGTATCCTGGTACAGATGTTTTAGTAGCAGTGATGTGCTTACTTAACCATTGGCTGCTACATCTGACGAATGTCACATTGCACAAACATGATTTGATTATATACAGAGAATGAACTCTGAGCCGGTGGGTGGTTTTTACTTACAGCACTGTGTATGCCCTTCAATCACAGTCTTACTCACATCATTTTTCATGCAGGAATAGCCGCCGCCTGCTACACCCATTAAATGCATTTATTACACTGCACCTGCACCCACACCCCCTGACAATACTTCTCGTTGGGGAGGGCTTCCGGCAAGGGTTGAACTTGGCAAAAGTCCTTATGGAGCCATTGGTCGATTGGATTC
The DNA here is from genome assembly GCA_016801145.1 of Umbra pygmaea. NCBI lineage: Eukaryota > Metazoa > Chordata > Actinopteri > Esociformes > Umbridae > Umbra > Umbra pygmaea. Next base: position 43,878 of record JACXGM010001115.1, on the reverse strand, counting down.
CACCCACAGTGTTAGGGCATCGGGGCCCACTGCTTCCCTCACAGATTGGCAGTGTAGGTTGGACACACACACACACACAAACTGACGGCTTAAGCGGACTGACTCCTGCCTGCCATACACACACAGCTTATGCTCCTTCCCACGCACCTCTCTCCATACACTCAGCTGAAACCCAGGCAGGACTCACAGCTCCTCAGAAAGGACCTTATTCTATTCCTGGTGGTACTTCATGTTCAGTTAAATGTTGTTTGTCCTGTCAAATTGTTTTGAAAATAAATCTGGCAAAATGGTTTTCTTTGTAATACCCAAGACAGAGATGTTTTTGTTTTACATGCCTGGTGTGCCTTAACACTGCTATCAGTAGTATTATCTAATGTTTTTATTGTTTTCCTAGCATATGGAGCTTTCCAAACATCAGTCTATTGCGTTGCATTATTGTTGTGTTACTGTCTGAGTGCTACGGTAGACGGAGCTCTCGTGAGATCTGAGACCAGACTGGGATCAGGGTCTGGGGGGGCATGGGGGATGGGTGAATATCTGACTCACCAAGCTTCCAGTAAGCGCTGTAGTCCCCCCCCAGTATGAGTCAGCAGCTGCCATGACAGCTCACCTTTGACCCGTTTGGGCCCAACAGAGTGCTTTCCTCTGTTATACAAGTTACACTTAATGACCCTACAAACGTATCCCATCTCCACCTACTGTCTGAGAGTAATTGGTGTCACTTGACACTTTCACTCCGCCGGCAACGCTACATACACCCATGCATTCTCACACACGAAACGACATGGATGATCACAGCCACAGAGCTTCTTTGTGTGTCAGAGCCATGAGGGGACAGTTACTAGGGGCCAGACACTCTTTCGGCTAGGTCTGGTTGTTTCGTATGATCGCTCCCCCCCCCCCAACGCTATGCCCTCTAGTCCGACCTCAGTTCTCCTCCTCTGTTTTCACTGAGGATTTCTGGGAAATGGAAAGTACCAGTGGAGGCCCCAATTTCCTGACCAGGAGTTCATGCGCCTCACTTCCATGTTCCAGGCAGACAATCTGTTGGACCAGGCTGTGACGGATAAACAAGAAAAGTTGTGTTTCAATGGAAATTGGCTCATTCATGGTTCTGTTTGGAGATGAACCAATGTGAATGTAACAGTTAGTGCAATGCAATACTGTATGTTGCAAACATGGTCAGTTTTGTGATCTCAATGCGGCACCTAGAAGCAAATCTTAGGTACACGTCAGGCAGCTCCTCATGTTTAATGGAAAGTGCTGTATTTTGTCATCCATATCCAGAAAACTCATTGTTTTCTTTATATTTAACCAGGGCCAGTGGGGGTTTGTACAATGGGGATATAGTGAAGTCTGTTTACTCCAGTGGCATGGTATGTTTTTACACCATGCTATTGTTTCACAGCATGGCCTGGTTTGTTTTCTCACTCTGTCCGGTAGAAAGTAATTAGGCTGAAGTGTTTTTCAGGCAGCCAGAGCCATGTGTAGGACATCGCTGCAGGTGCATGGCGGGGGAGGGAAATGAGTGGGACACAAACAGGAAGCAATGTGTTCTCTGCCGGACTGCTGGGGGACACCTTGGGCCAACTGACATGGGTTCTCTGGTCAACAGTAGTGTGCTTTGTTTTGACTAGGGTTATATTTTGTATTTCGGCACTGCCTTTACTCTTGTTGAACCTCAGTATGAGAACTCAACAGTGTTTTGTTCCTTTGTCAGTACAATCTTCTCCAGACATTTCAGTGAGTCACTGCTCCAAGGTAACCATTCTGTTTACTGAAGCGAAATTAGAAGGGCCAGTCTGTGTGTGTGTGTGTGTGTGTGTCCTGTGTACTTGTCTGGTGACTTGGCCTAATTTGTACATAAACGAGGTGAAAACAGAGCGTATGGCTGAACGGGCAGGGGGTGGGTGGGATTCAGGAAGACGAGGAAACTAGAAGAGAACACCCATGACAGAACTGTTCCCACAGTCCCCCTCATCTCACCCCCTGCTCCCCCTCCTACCCTCCATTCTGTCTCCCTCCTTGCCTCCCTTCGTCCTCAACAAGAGCGTCGGCCTGGTCTGGATCAACACAAAGAGTGTGTCACAGCATTTCATAACAAACAATGTGTTACCTCTTGTCACAACAAACAATGTGTTACCTCTTGTCACAACAAACAATGTGTTACCTCTTGTCTCAGCAAACATTGTGGGACAATCATTTTTTTGGGACAGCTTGTTTCTGGGAGGGGACCATGACCCGTTTCAACATACTTAGTTTAATTTTAGTCTACTTACTAAACAACTAAAGAGTTACTCACCAATTGTAATCGCTCTTAGATAAGAGACCACTGCATTTGCCGTAAAATGGTAAATTGCCTGTCCGAGTTTGGTTTGTAATCATGCCAAACTCAATTGGCGTCATTGTTAAGCAAGACATTTGGCATGACATGGAGGGACAACCGCTCAGTTGGAAGGAACTAACAGACTAACAGCCAGGCTATCTACCTTCTGGTTTCAGACAGAACGATTTAAAACCAAGCATTAGTCACTTATTTACACCACAAATCATTATTATTGCCATCCCCTTGCCCGTATAGGGCTGACCGTGTGTTGGCAATGGGAGGTTAACTATCCTCTTCCTACGCAGATTTCAAGGTAGAGTAGGCTTTGCTAATTCAGTTAATCAGAAACACAGAGTGATAAATAATTCAATATGGCTCAAAGGGGCACTTTTTGTTCTGGAGAAGAGGAGAAACACGTCACACACTCTTACATAAGACCTCCTGTTCATAGTGTCCAACAGTCTGCCCAAGGGGAACATGAAATTCAGATTTTACTGGACACTCATCCTGCTCTTAGCCCCTGAATCACCACTTGCTTGTGTAGGCCGCAACAAAGCACAGTGCTGGCAACAATTTCTTGGGTCTGCTGAGATAATAATAAAAAAATGTTTTGGCAGCATTGGAATTTTAACAACATAACATAAAAGAGTAAAGTTATGAATATCTACAATTTGTTTATGTTCACAACATGCTTGAAGTAATTATTGGAGTGTCTTTTGAACAACATCATGGAGTTATAGCATTCTCCCCTCACTAATGTGCTAGATAGACCTTTACTTTGTGAAATAACAATTATCTGTCTGAAAAACACATTTTCTAATATTGCGAAAATACATTTAGGGAACCCCAATTGTATCTGTGTGATAACAGTGGTTGTTGGAAGGAGGCAGAATGCAGGATCTTCAGGTTACTCTCTGTTATTTGTAGTTCTGGATACAAAACAATAAACTTATATGCCTTACAAGGGGAGCAGTGTCCAGCTGCGGCTTCGGCGTTGCCGTTATGACACAAGAATGCCCATTGGGTGTTCCTGGTAGCATTTCATCGACCAATCGCATTCGCAAGTTCAAATCCATACGGACACTTTGTGTGTGTTTTGTTCTCAATTGCAGCATGATGCAGACAGGCGGTTCTCAGTTTTTTTTGTAATGTTAACCCTAACCTTAATCCTAACCTTAACTTCAGTAACGTCATGCCTAATCTTATGGAGTGTGTGTTCCGGGGCACTCCAGTTTGCGAAAACGGGAAACCCCATCAGCACAAGAATGCCCATTTATGGCCACAGTTGGATGATACTGGCTGTGACCCACAGAAAACTTAAAGTGATTACAACATGGAAGAGCTGAGTTTACATAGATTTAAACCTTCTCAGGACGTGTTCTCATACAGCACATTTTAACATAATGTGAACACGGAAGAGCTAGAGCTGAGTTTACATATATTAAAACCTCAAGACAAATACTCACATCAGCAATTACCTACAGTACTTAACGTGGTACAGGCACAGAATATAATCACTGGGTGTAAGTACTGTAGATTTAGACCCTCTCAGGAATTACTCATAGTACAATAATGTAGTACGAACACGGACAAGTAATCACTGGACTATTAGTAGTTATAAACCTTCTCTTCACATACACAGGGTACAATGACACACAGAAAGAGGGAGCAGAGGAACAGTTATACAAACACTAATTGATGACAAGGAGCAGCTGGTGAACAATGATCAGTGATAAACAATGACAGGTGTGCTGAAGTCCAATGAATAAAAATGAGAAAGTGAACATGAATGTCCTGGACACAGGGTGGAACCAAACTGCTTGTTCCCTCATTTGAATGTGAATATAACTCCCTCTGTTTCCCAATGTCCTTGTCAGTCATTGTGTTATATTGTCTGTATATACTCCAGTGACAGCAACTCATGAATCTGTACTCAGTGTGCACATTACCTTTGATTGCCTTTATCAATCAAAGTTGTATCATTGGTGAATATGTAAACCTATCATATACCTGTATTTTATGTACTGACTTAAAGGACAATTCCAGAGTAAATAAAACAATTTAAATATAGTTTAAATACGATACCCTAGACTGATTAACTTCATATACTTCATGTTCCAGCATTACAGTTTGGTTGCTTCTGTATTGGATTTTACTTGAAATACCACAACGTCCAGAATTCAATGCGAACTTTGCTCCTGCGCACTACGAGTCGCTTCGGTGGATTCAAATTTAGTTTAAGGACCTTTGCTACTAGCTAGAAATTATACACCAAATTTGAAACATTTACTACGAGTCACAATGTTGTCCCAGAGCTATAAGCCCTACAATCCTTCATTAGGTACAGATTTAGCCAGAATCTACAAAAGATTATTTTTAATTTTATGTTTGTTCCTCCAAGTATCACCAGTAGCTACATTAAAGATAATGTTGCTACCTCCACCCCAGATAGGCCTGGGGCTGGCTGGAAGGAAACACCATAAAAACATACTAGTAAGACACCCAACCATTGACTAACTCGTCTTTCGTTTGTTATTTCCAAACAATTGCACCAAAAAGTATACAACCACCGTGGCTTCAAATAGAACAGAGTAAGCAGTAAAAGCATTTTTTGTTATTTTACATTTGTTCCTCCAAGTATTTACACAATCACTGAAAGCTACATTGAAGCTAATTTTGCAACCTCCACTCCAGATAGGCCTGGGGCTGGCTGGAAGGAAACCCCATAAAAACGCACTAGTTAGCCAGTTCACTTAATGATTGCTCTAACTCGTCTTTCGTTTGTTATTTCCAAACAATTGCACCAAAACTTATACAACCACCGTGGCTTTAAATATAACATTTATAGCATTTTTATTCATTTTACATTATTTCCTCATTTCTACATTGGGGCTAATAATGGCTAACCCCATCCAAGTAGATGGTAAATCAGCTCCTTACCTGTGATAGTTTGGTCCTCCATCTGAACTGGCTGTTTATTTCAAAAACACTTTGGTCCATTTGAGCATCGAACCTCAAATGATCTAACAAACAGATGTAAACATTTTCTTGACAGGAAATGGTTGAAAGTAGGCCTGCATGATTAATCGTTATAAAATTGCGACCTCCATTCACCCCTGTTCCCAATTTAATTTTAAATGACGAACAATTCCAAAAAAAAATTATTTACAGACATGTTCAAGGAGTTCAGATAGAGCCTGTATCAGCTCAATGTGTTACCGTAATTCCTCAAATAAAAACCGGTAGTCAATTAAACGCCGGGCCTCTGATAGTGGCCGGGGGCGTGGTCAACACAGACAAATAAAGGCCGGTCTTAAATAAAGGCCGGGGGAATATTACGTGTGGATAATCTCCTATAGGTGCCTTTCATTTAATGTGCATTCCATTTAAGTGTAATGTACATTTTTATCACTTTAATAGATTCAACAATATATTCATGCTATTTTCGGATTCTGGTACTTCTGCTCCTGCGAGCTGCCACTCCGTAGGTTTTTGTTCCAAACCTAACTTAGCACAAGTTACGCTACTCACTACCAGTGTGAAACGCTAAATCAGGGTAGTCGCAACTCGGTTTGGACGGAACATTTACGGAATGCCAGCTCGCGGGCAGCAGGAAATAGTATTGCTTAGTATAATTGTCCTACTGGTATTTCAGTCAATGCGGCTGTATGTTTTACTCAGCTTGGTGTTGTTTGTATTAACGCACAGGTAGATGGCAGTAACTACATTGGAAATAACATGGCTCCCATTCAGTGCAAGCGATTGAATCTTCACCAACTTTTTTCAACTACGTATTGGATTTGGAACGGTTACAAGAAGTGTTAAGATTGCGATAACAATGTAATGCAGCAATAAAAGGCAAACTGGAACAAGGATTTACACAAAAATATAACCAATTATACTTATCAAACAGAGGGAATCAGAAATAAAGGCCTGCCTCTAACAAAAGCCTGCTTCAAATAAAAGCCGGTTGCCTTCTGCAGTAGAGGTAAATAAAGGCACCTTTTATTTGAGGAATTACGGTATGTCACTATTTTTGGTAGCCTACTGTACTTAAATGGCAAGTATGTACTTTATTTTCCTTATTAATTGAAGCCTCTATGTTTTCAGGCTTGTGGTGATGTGCAATGTGCTTTCCTTTATATTTTTCAATAGCAAAGCTGTAACAGTTGTACAGCTTTATAAGCTGGTCTCTGAAAGAGGAAGTAGACTGTCGTTTCATCAATATAAAATATATGCATAGTGCTGCTGGAATACAGCTACATTTCCATCGAAACATTTATGTGAATCAGATTTACAGGTTCGTTGGTATTGTTGTTCCAATCGTTAAATGGTTGAGCAATACAACTGTTTCCTATCTATATACTATGTTATACAGTAGGCTACTATTACCTCTCCGAAAACAACTATGTCCATCTATGGCTAATCTGTAAAGCGTTGCGCAGCATAACGCTCTTAAATGTGGAAGAATTATCGGCTTTTTCACAAGTACAAGTACTTATACCAGTACTGGAATCGGTATCGTCCCATCTGTAGTTCATATGTGCAATAAACATTACACTTCATGATAAAAAAATCGTGGCAGATAATCGTGATATCAATTCAAAGCAACAAATCGTGATTCATATTTTTCCCCGAATTGTGCAGGCCTAGTTGAAACAAAAACATTTCCTTGCTTCAGTCTTAAAAGGTGCATATACTGCCACCCACTGTACCACAGTACGCCTATTCACGGACAGAGTACACATTTTTATGATCTCCTCCCCTGTAGCGATGTACTTGACAAGCAGTGTTGGATAAAGTTACTTTTACGATTACTTTTAAGTTACTTGTTGTGTTCACAAGTTTTGGCAAGTCTCTAATTAAGACAACATTTTCAGGTAAATTGAGTTCTTATTTTAACAGGGACCTATAACACAAACAGAAAGAGTAAATAAAATATCAGCCATGGTCACCAGTAAGATATGAACTCCATTTACCTGATCATCAAAACCCTCATCTTCTGAGCTTTATTAATATTATAATTCAGGTAGAGAAGGTGGAAGTATCCACCTGTTGTTATAGTATGTAAATATCAAGTTGAAGTAGAACAATATGAACACAAGAACCCATGTGGACTGGGTAACCTGCTGCCCTCTAGCACATTATATTACCAGATGTATAATATCAACACTTAAAATATTGATTAAAATACTAGAAACACCGTCCTTATTATTTATTTATTTATTACAAGGACAATGCATATTAACATGACAAGTCAAAATATGCCAGAGTTAGCCAAAAGGCTAGTTTTCATCTGCAGTCCTAGGCCAGATGTACAATAGGCAACCTAAAAATACAATGTAAATACAACAATATAATTAAAACATAACACAATACACAATCCCTTGCAGGGATAATTATGCATGAAGACACAGTCTTCATAGTAGTGATACCCCTCTATAATTCATAGGAAAATGATATGCTATTCACATCTTAATAATAAGTTCAAGAATTGAACGTGGATATTAGCATGCTATTATCAAATTCTTATGTGTCATAAGAGTTAAGGCGGACAACATATTTAACGGAATTGAGTTTATTTATCTATTATTCAATCTAACCCAGCATTCATTCATTCACATTATTTTCTTGTATTTAAGACTGTCATTGTTTCATGTGGCAGCCTGTGAAATAATAATATAGCCTGTTGTTAAATAATATAGCCTATATTGTCGTTTTTACCACACTTGACTTTTTAATTTTGCAAATGTTTATAGTTTATAAAACAACGGTTATTTTAGCCATCCATATTTGCGTATTTGTCTACATTCAAAATGTCGGGCTGTAAGTCAGTTCGGGCTTCAAAAACCTATTAAGGTGCCGGTTCAGTCTCGGGTTCAGACAGACCTGTGTCGGGTTCGGTCAGTGTCGGGTTAACATTTTCAGGACCGATTAAAGCTCTATTGTGTAAGTGGCCTGTGGGATGCAAACCCAGGGTGATACTTGAAAATGTGAACAAAACAATTGCCCAATCAAGTGACTACATAAACAGATCACTAGAGCATTAGTTACACATTTGAAAGTTGAATATGACAACAGACAGTGGTAATCTATCTTTCAATTTGGACAGAGGTGTCCAGACTCCTCTTTTTCCTCCTTTCCTTCCTGGTGCTAACACGCCCTTTCCCTTTATGTCACTCGTCAACCCAAGTGCTGATCTCAGGGAAATAACTGGAATCAGTCAGTTCAAATGGGTGTGCCCCATGTGCTGTTGCTCCGGAACAATTTTATGGTTGTGGTGTTTGTCTGGATCCAGAGGAACACGTATCACCTTCCACATCATTTAAATATGACAAAACACATCCACCATCTCACCAACCCACACAAATGCACAAAGTGAAGGGTTTTAAAACCCACCAGGGATTTCAGCTCCAGCACAGAAGGCATAGTCCCAGACACTGGTAATAGACGAGTCTCCACTCTGCTCCGCCCTCTTGGCTCCACCTTACAGTGTTTTTGTACTAAAAGCCACAAAGGGCAGGACTGGACCCGCCCTCCCTAATTCCCTCCCTCCTCTGCCACCCTCCTTGTCTACACCACATGAGCACTACAATGTTGCAGTGCTCTGTGGACACCGGTGGGATTAGATTAATCTGCCAGAGACTCCCTCCCTGTTCCATCTAAAAGGCTGGGGAAGCACCTCCCTCCTGGAGACATGCATGGAAACAGACAGAATGGGGCCTGTGGGGCTTTGATTACTAATCCCTACCGTTCAGAGGTCCACATTAATCCAACCCACCAGTCAGGCATGCAGGTGGGCAAGTAGGCAGAACAGGGTGGAGTTAGTCAGGCAGCGTAGGCCGGCTCTGATTCAGTCATCAGGCATGGATTAAAACAGAGCCGTAGGAGAGAGGTATCTATTTCGAAAGGGGCAATGCACACAGCCAGGGGATATTCAGATCATTTTATTCCCTTACGCCTGACATTTCGACGAGCAACCGCCTCCCCGACCACCCTCCAGCTCTTCATTCTAGTGTAAGACAAAGCAGTTGTGAAGCAGACCTGTGCTGAACGCAGTTAAAGTTAGTTGGAGAGATCCCAGAACTAGGCAGAATACAAAGGGCGGCGGCCGGTCTCAGCATCAATGAGCATGGTTGGGAGAAAGGGAGACGACAGAGCAGGAGATCAGCTGTCAAAAGAATTCCACCAAGCATTTTGGAATGTGAAATCTTCAAGTGGGGCTTTCTGGCTCAATGGTCTGTGCTCATTGAGAAAGTTCCAGAATCTTTACAAGGAGTCACTTATGTTACAATTTCCCTCAGATATCACATAAAGTACTGACATCTTAACCCATCCAAACAGCACCTTGAACATCAGAAAATATCAATGATGAAGTTGCAGACCAGCCAGTCTCTACAGTTAAAGAACCCCTGAAACAACTTTGGGCTGTGTTTAATGTAGTGCTCTCCATTCTTCCAGAGTTGTGTAATCCCAGTCGTTTAAAGGACTCTCATCTAACCACACATTCTTTGTGGTATCTTTAGACTGCGCTCTTCCTTGCTTGGTGGAAAACTCCCAGACTGAGTGATTCTTTGGTGCTTTAGCACTCAGCACTAACCTCTTGTTTAGTGCAGCAGCCCGAGGTGCCTTATGCAATCTGCTAGCCTACGCCATCAGACAGAAATAGTGTCTGCTATGCACTTACAATGCTATTCTTTTGCTATATTTACATGCACATTTGCATTGCATCAATCCAGAGCGGCCTTTAGTTCCTGCTAGATTATTGACATTCATTCAAAAACACCCACAGACTGAGCTGGTACAGAATGAATTCAGGTAATTGTATAGGGTAACTTTTTATCATGTAAATGATAGCCATTTTGACTGAACATTCATCTCAATTAAACTTTTATACATTTTGAAGCAAATGTGGTTTTGTTGTTACTATAGCTCCGGAAGATATTAAGAGACCACGGCAAAATCCTCAGTTTCTCTGGTTTTTAGGGTACGTATTAGGGTAAAATTTAAACTTTTGTTTTATTCCATAAAATACTGACAACAATATTGTCATTCAGAGCATTTATTTGCAGAAAATAACAACTTGTCAAAAAAATAAAAAACATGCAGTGCTGTCAGAATAATGCAAAGAAAATAAGTTCATATACATTTTTACTGTAAACAACACAATACTAATGTGTGAACTTAGGAAGAGTTCAGAAATCAATATTTGGTGGAATAATAATAATTAATGTGTCTTGGCATGCTCTCCAATGGTCTTTCACATAGACATTGTTTGACTCCTGGCGCATAAATTCAAGCAGCTAGTCTTTGTTTGATGCTTGTAACCATCCATCTTCCTCTTGATTTCATTCCAGAGATTTTCAATGGGGTTGATTTAAGAAATATTTGCAGAGGTCTCTTAATTTGTTCCAGAGCTGTATATAGTACCAAAGCTGACCATTATCCTTAGCAAATGCCAAGCGGATCCATCTGATCCATGTAAACATTAAAATAACTTGTGCCACAGCTCAGACTACCAGCAGCAACAGTGGAATGGCCACATACTCAGAAGCTGTCACTGGGATTTCTCCAAATCACAGGATGCAGCTCAAGCAGGCCTGTATTGTGTTGTGATAAGTTTAAACAATTCTAGACATTCATGTTCATTGAATTAGATAACGGTCGCTCTGAAACCCCTGTGCAGTGGGTGACCTGCTATTGTTTTTTTATCTCAACCTTTCCATTTTTATATCAATCTGACTTGTTTAAAATACAGACATGTTTACAGTATAGCTACTGTAAGTAGACTTTATGGTATTTCTACACAAAATCTACTGTGTTTATTTGGGAAGCTAAATTGTAAATTTGTCAACTACTAAAATAATTGATTTGTGTGACATTTAGTGTGGTGACCTGTGGCCTAGTGCAGTGGTTCTCAACCCTCTCTTTGGGGACCCCCAGCGAGGCCATGTTTTTGTTTTAACCCTGAAATGGCACACCAGATGAAGAACTCAAAGGCTTAATGTGTAGTTGACTAATTGAATCAGGTGTGCCATTTCAGGGTGAAAACAAAAACATGGCATGTCTGGGGGTCCCTGAAGAGAGGGTTGAGAACCACTGGCCTAGTGGCTAGGGCATCTGACTGATGTCTGAAAGATACTTGATATTAATCCCTCAACCGGTAAATTAACCCAGTCATTGTGTCCCAGAGCAAGTCAGCTAAATGTAATTGGGCATCCTCCACTGTGTAACATGTCTGATTATTGTAAATAAGAATCTGCTTTTTATCAGCCAACCTGCTTTTAATAAACTTACAGCAAAATATTAATTTTCAACAAAAATATTTAGCTAAAAAAAAACATCCCTTTTTCAGGACACTGTATTTGAAAGATAAATAAATATAATATATATATATATAAATATAAATATGAATAACTTGTAAATGGTTTAAACAATGTTTTCTATGCTTGTTTAATGAGCCACAGTGAAAACTTAGGACACTAAAGAGACCTTCCTACAGACTGAAAAACTCCAAAAGAAAGATGCCCAGTGTCCCCGCTCATCTGCGTAAACGTCACTTAGGCATGCTGCAAATATTATCATGCAGAAAATATTAAATGTCAATACCCATGCTGTGAGACGTCTAAGACAGCGTGACAGGAAGGACAGCTGATTGTCCTTGCAGTTCCAGACTACGTGTAACAACACTTGCACAGGATTGGTGCATTCGAATATCACACCTGCGGGACAGGTACACGATGGCAACTACAACTGCCTGGGTTACACCAAAAATGCACAATCCCTATAGGCTGAGAGAGGATGGACTAAGGGCCTGTAGGCCTGTTGTTAGGCAGGTCCTCACCAGACACTACCGGCAACAACATCACCTATGTGCACAATGCCACAGGATTGGCAAAGTGCTCTTCACTTACAAGTCACAATTTTTTGTCTCACCAGGAGTGATGGTCAGACACACATTTATGATCGCAGGAATGAGTGTTACACCAAGGACTGTACGCTGGAGTGGGTTCAATTTGGAGGTAGACGGTCCATCATGGTCTGGGGCTGTGTGTCACAGCATCATCGGAATGAGCTTGTTGTCATTGCAGTCAATATCAATGCTGTGCCTTACAGGGAAGAGATCCTCCTCCTTCATGTGGTAACTTTCCTGCAGGCTCATCCTGACATGACCCTCCAGCATGACAATGCCTCTAGACATACTGGTCATTCTGTGCGTGATTCCTGCAAGAAAATACCTGTTGGATCAGAAGGTGAGGGCTTGGGCCACTCCCCCAGATATGTCTGGGAACTTGCAGGTGCCTTGGTGGAAGAGTGGGGTAACATCTCACAGCAAGAACTGGCAAAGCTGGTGCAGGCCATGACTAGGAGATGCAGTGCAGTACTTAATGCAGCTAGTGGCCACACCATCTACTGACTTACTTACTCCCCCCTTTTTCAGGGACACATTATTCCATTTCTGTTAGTCACTTGTCTGGGGAAAGTTTTCAGTTTATGTCTTGGTTGTTTAATATTTTTTCTGTTCATGCAAATATGGTTGAAAGTTAGAGGATGTTTCTGTTTATGTTGAGTTTATGTTCCTGAATTTTCTTTCTACCTTTAGTTATATTGGACGAAAACCCAAAAAAGTGCTATTAGGGATAATGACCTTTCATACACTGTCTACATCTATTACATTTAATAGAAATAGGAGTCGCATGGTGGCCAGGTGTTTAGGGCATCTGACTGGTTCCTGACAGCCAAAGTGAAATCTCTGTTGTTCTATATGTGAGCAAGACAGTTAAACGTACAATATGTAGTTTTTGGCCGCTAGGAGTCTTTCAATTAAAACAATAGCAAAAGATGTACTTGGATGACGTCGGGAAGTAGTGTGGGATCATGGGTTTGTTATCGTCGTCAATGACAACCTTCCAATCTAGCGTCTCCGGCAGAAAAAATGTTCACTGACAAAGTAATGTATTGTTAAAAATATTATAACTTTATTCACGTTATGTTTGGCGGTTCCCTGGAACTTAGAGCAACTAGAGCAGTCAAAAGTCAAAGGTCAAAGGTTATATGGTGTCCATTGATAAAAGACCAAATGAAACGTCTCATGTCTTCGAATTATATTACAAATTTCTCTGGGTTTAAAAGTTGGTGGAAACATTTAGGATAATGTAAGTACACAACTAAGAAATATATATATAATATAGGTATAGTGATTGTAGTAGTTTGCTTTTTTAATGCAAAGTACGTCTTTTGTTATTTTTTTGAAAAACTACATATTCTACCTTTAACACTAATTGCTACTGTAAATCAAAATTGGTTCTTAGTCAACTTGCCTGGCCAAATAACATTAAAATAAACAAAAACAGCCATCCTTGGATGGCCAGGGATTTTGTTGTGGAACAGCACTCTCTCATGGCACAATGTGGAATGTCATGGCACTAGCCTCTGATTCTGATGTACAATAGAAAGGAGCTGGATACAGAGACCTGCTGTAAAACCCAATAACGCACTACAGAGTGCTACAGGAATAAAATATAATTTTATTACAAAATGTAATCACATTGAAACTGTTCACAAAGTGCACAAAGACACTGAAATAAAATATACAGTATATGTATACTATATATGTGTATTTTAAAGAGTATCTACTGTCACATCATAGCCATGCCCTAAAATACCCCCTGCTTTATTGCCGATTTTAAAATCAACAAGACCATAATTCAAAAAATAAACATCATTCTGTATTGCAGAAGACTAAAACACTAGCGATTGAGACCATAGACTCATTATGAAAATGTTTACTGAGGTAATAAATCAAATGAGAAGTTGGTCACTTTCTCATAGACTTCTATCATAGAATTCAGATAGAATGCAGGTTTAAGGCACTTCCACATTTGCAGCACTTCGCTGAACCGGATGCTTTGTCCATTTAATTTAGATTTAATTTGCATGTGATATCTTTAACCTTTGTTCATCAAACTTACATTTGGGGAATAAACATGCAATCTGGCTTTGTCTTTTGTTATACACATATTTACACATTGTTTGACAAGGTAACAAAATATAGCCTAATGGCTTTATTTTGATTAGATTATTCATATTTAGCACAGCTAAAGCTTAAATGTGTTAAAAGTTGTCTGCCGATTGGAAAATCAAAAAATCCTATTGTCTGTTGTTTTGAAATTGAACAACGGAAGTGTGACTAGTGACCCTTGGAACATGCCTCAGGACCACATGGCCTGATGACTCCTTCCTGTCTCTGTCCACCTCGATGTGCTGGTGCACACAATACTGCTGTTGGTGAACAGAAACCTGCTCACAAGATGCAGAACTAGCCTTCTCATTCACTGTTTTTGTAGGGAGACAGAAATGGGGGAAGCAAGGAATGGTGTTAACCTTTACCATTGAGCTCTGAATTCACCAACTTATAACTACAGTACCTATGCAGGATTCACTGAGAAATGGCAGGTAAAGAAAAGTGACAACTAATGACAGCATGAATGGAGGATTACTCTATTGTTTCTCTATTGAAAAAGGTACCTGTGAAGCAATTCGGACATCTTGCTGAAATTCAGATGCTCAAAGTACTGTTACCTTTTCACAAGAGTGACTTACAGCTCTCAAAATCCTCTGTTGCAAATCAAAAACTGGTTGATGTTTTTTAGATAAAAAAATGCTAATGTGTTAATGACGACGATACACATATCAATTTATTTATTTTGTGGGGGGGAAAGTGTCACAAATATGACTCAAGAGAGCAAAGGGTTGTAATTCACAATAAAATTTAATAATAAATAATGAAGTTTTATATACATAGGTCAGGTCAGCAGGGTTCAGTACACAAGATAGCTCAGAACAACAAGATCAGTTTCCAGGGATATACAGGCCAGGCAGGGTTCAGTACACAGATAGATCCTAATGGTACAATACCAGGTTCCAGGGAGAGTCAGGAGGCAGGCAAGGTTTGATGCACAGAAAGGCTAATTTTTAACATTTCAAGTGCAGAATCCCAAATCGTGGCAACAAGGCAAAAACAGGTCAGAATACTTCCAATATAGCTCAAAACAGGGTGCGCTGAGAAAGTCGAAAGAAACAAAACCTCACAAGGGACAGAACAAACAGACAGGACTAAACTATGTACCAACAGATAACAAGATACAGGTGTTCTGAATTCATGTGATTGAGAACTGGCTTGAGGGATGTGTTCATGGGATCCAGAGAGTTGGGAAGTGCGGGTGTCCGGGGATGGGAATCGGGGGGTGTGTTCATGAGGATCAGGATGTTGGGAATTGCTGGTGTCCAGGGAGCAGGAAAACACAAAAGGGCATACAAAACTCCATGGTGATTACAGACTGAACAACCATACCCATCTACACATAAGACCTACACAGGAACCCATAGTCAAATCCTTAACCGTATTCCCAAATACCCAGTAGAGTCCATACATATAAAAACTAAATACTTATGCAGACATAAATAAGGGAAAACACTGGAAACTAAGCAAGACATAACTCAAAGGATGAAAACAACACAGGTCATTGTTACAGGAGGTGGCTAAGAACTCAGTTTCTAGAAATCCTAAAAACATTGCTGGCTCTAGTATAATTAGTCAAAACAAAGTCTGTCTTTCTAAATACAGCAGGTGGTAAACTAATTATTTCTCCGCTATTGCCACAAAATGTTATATTTTAGAGATGTGCTCAGTTCTATTCTTATTCCCATGAGGCAAGGTGACCTACATGTAGTCGTTAGGGCATCTGACTGGTTTAAATCCCAAAAAGCCAAGAGAAACCTTGATAGTTCTGTGAGTAAGACAGTTCAGCAATAAATCTCCCAGGGTGTTAATGTAAATAAAAAAATGTTGTCAATGTGCCTGGTTAAATAATGATTAAAATAATAATAGTAAAATTATGTCTTTGTAGTCCACCTACAGAAACTCATCCTTCCTACCACTGACGGTGACAGGTAACCATCATGTGCCCCACAATTTCTTCATTTTATTGTTTCCTCATTTATTATAGGGAGAACTACCACTCCCGGGAAAACCTCAGGCTTCTGAACTGGTTGCAGTTCCACTCTGGTTCCATATGAGGGTGCTCACAGGCAAGTGCAGAATGAATGGAGGTCTATGGAGTTATACCCCTTGAAATCCACTCATCTCAGGATATCATTTTTTGTCCTGTAATGTGAATGTTGCATTCGAAAGGGGAGGCAACGAAAATACACACTACTTGATGTTAGATTTAGTAAAAGTAGCTTTTTTCCCTAAAAAGCCTTTTAAAATGTCAATGACGTCATACACATTGTGTGGCCAGAGATACTGCTTTACAGCAAGCTCTAAGTCACTTCCTTTTTTCTCTCAAGGCAACGACAACACAGCTGACAGGTTAGGCTCTCCCTGTCAATACATGTGTCAATACCATAGACCAGGGGTCATCAACTCTGGTCCTGGAGGGTCGAAACACTTCAGATATTATATTTTACGTAGTAGTTAATTGCAATCACCTACTTTTTTTGGACAGGCCCCTGTGTATATCTTGGACCTCATACAACTACACACACCCATTAGGACACTGAGGTCTGTGGATAAACTTCTTTTATACTCCCCCCTGTCTCGCTGCGTACGTACAGGTGATAGAGCTTTCTCAGTTGGCACTCCTAGGCTATGGAATCAGCTTCCCCTTTCAATTAGGCAGGCTCCTTCATTGACGGTTTTTAAATCCAAGCTTAAAACACACTTATATGCATTAGCGTTTCCCACTATCTGTTGAGTGATTATATTTATTTTATTGACTGATTGTTTTTACTGTGTATTGTTTTTCTATGGTGTTTTTATGCTTCTGTTCAGCACCTCGGTCAGCCTTGCTGTGTTAGTGTGCTTTATAAATACATTTACTTACTTACTTACTTACTTACTTTCCCAAGTAAAAAACCAGTCCCTTATTAGAAAGAGAGAACAAAAATCAGAAGTGTTTTGGCCCTCCAGGACTGGAGTTGATGAACCCTGGCATAGACTGTTAATAATAATGGACAAAGCATCCGGTTCTGCAAATGCTGCAAATGCGGAAGTGCATTAAACCTGCATTCAACCTGAATTCCAGCAGGGGGGTGCCTTGCGGTTGCAAAAGGAGGTCGGTTTCAGTAAAAGTCTATGAGAAAGTCACTCACTTGATTTATTACCTCAGTAAACATTTTCAGAATGAGTTTATGGTCTCAATCGCTAGTTTTTAGTCTTCTGCAATACAGAATGATGTTAATTTTTTAAATTATGGTCTTGTTGATTTTAAAGTTGTTGATAAAGTAGGGGGTGTTTTAGGGCATGTCTATGATGTGACAGTTTGCTAAACGTCTGTCATGATTGACAGGCTGCAAAGCTTATCCATGGCACGTGAACTTCATTTTGCGGCGTTCCTCGTAGTGATTGTGACACTTTGGTCGCCTAATAATGTCTTGTTCAGCATTCGGTTGTACGACAAGACACTCAGAGGAGTCGGCAGTTTAATTTTTTTTCCAGTAAGTAACATTACATTTTGTTCTAATACTGTTTAGAGTGTAACCAGCATTGTCAACTCTCAGCTAACAACACAGTCAGATACCGCCCAACAGTCTATGGCTCCTCTCTCACTCCTCCCTCTCATCTAAAATCGTCACATCCACAACCAAGTTGGCTGCGCCCGTAACGGCAAACTTGATGATAGCAGATCTCCACAAACCAATGAGTGACATCACACATGGCTCTGTCCATTAATATTAAGTCTGGTCAATACCCATAAATTCAGATAGGCTTTCACATCTGCAAGGCATTTTCTTCTTTTTTATTTAATTTGTATTGATATTTATCACTACTGAGGTGGCAATACTGTACCATGTATCCTGTATTCCTGAACACAAGAATAACACAACAAATATTCAAATTCAATTTATTTCCCATGTAAATTTCATAGTACATACAAAACGATAGGCAAATAAAAGTTGCTGCAGATGAAAAAAAAAGAACTTGGGTGAAAAAGTCCAACTTAACATTCTCAGAGAATGCCTGTAGACGGGATCTGACCAAGGGCGCAAGTGAGCATCCGGAAAGTGTACCTCCTATGGGGAGATTCTGAGGCTAACAAGGCACCACATTCCATTAGCATTCCATAGAATCCCATTCATTTTGGCATCACTTTGACAGCAAATATATTTTCAATTGAGGCATTTAAAGACTCTTTGTCCATTGTTTATTTCTAAATTTCTCCATTACCTTTTATCTCAAGTTATGCACTGTAGCAGCCATTTTTGTAAAAATAGGCTAACAATTGTGTCATAACCACACAACTTTCTGTCGCAAAGTAGAGAAAATCTGTATAGTCCAGGAGAAGCTTGCAGGCAATCGGGGGACGTGGAGGCATACAGTCAATAGAAAAGCCCATAGAGAGACAATAAAAAGCATTGGAACCAAATATTTGCTCCTGCACCTATGCTCATGGACAACTCATACTCACGCTCTCCGTCTCTGGAAGAGGCAAGATTCGGAATGATTCAGATTTCTCTTGGCACAGCTACCAGAAGACTTACAACTTTCAGACAGGTTGCTCATGTCACAGCTACGTCATCAAGGTCAGTTTGAGGCTGCGCAGTACGCTCAGCCACCACCGAAAACGAGCTTCTAATTGACTTCACTGATCTCTGTCGAAGTCTGGTTTCGCTGAGTCCCTTTAACTTACTGTCTATGGCTCTGAAATTCTGGTTTCGCTTTGGATGCCATCAAGCGGGATCTCAAAGTCAAAGTTGTTTATTTGTCATATGCATCGGATAACATCAAATCATCCTATGCAGAGAAATTCTTTTTGACAAGGCTCTCTGGTCGTAATCAGTCATTCACTAACCAATCAGCATTCATTAGACTCAACCTGTAAGAAATCAAAAGGACATAAGTACTTGTTCATTCAAATTTCGACCTATAATCCATGTTGAACTTGCAAAAACTACAATCACATCTGAGATTTCTCAACGTCAATCAGGCAAAAGACAAATTTAGCTCCACAGACCACAATTCATTTTGCAATCGCCCACGATCACCCCCAGTGGAACTGTGGTGGAACTGCAACCAAATTTGGTACAATGGGGCTTAATAGTGAGTTAACAGGCTCTCTGTAGACAGGCTCTAGTTCTCCCCTTATTAGACATTCTCTGGTTCATTACCACCACAGACAGCATTGCTCCAATGTAAGAAAAACAACAAAACAAACCCGAATCAATCAGAACAAAGTAGAAAATCTGCATATGCATTTGCATGCCAACAACGGAAATCTGTGCTGAGTCTGCTGGAGATCACTGTATTGAAGCAAGGTCTTAAAGGTTCAGTGTGTAATTTTTAGTGACATCTAGTGCTATGGTTTGCGAATTGCAAGCAGCCAGTCACTCACGGCCTACCCCTCCCTTTCCTTACTTTTCCAAAACGTATTTTTTCCGAAAAAAAAACAATTTGCCGTGGTTATATCCATAAAATACTTTGATCGGGTGTAAACTGGCACTTGCATTCACAGCTCCCAAGAGTTGAAGGGTTATCGCGCATGTGCAGAGGTTACTAAGCAACACTGTTGAGGAAACGGTGTCAGGTTACTTGGCCAACTTGCTACATTATTTGGACATAACCACCGCAAATAGTTTTTTTGGGGGAAAAAATACGTTTTGGAATATTGAATTGTATGACTTTGACAATCGACTAGTGTGGACTTCACTGGAAAATGGGAAATAAACTGAGGTATGTACACAAACTTATTTGTTCAAATTCGCTGTGTTTATTATACGGAATCAGTGCAACTAGTAATGACATTTTGAACATGTTTAGTGGCTCAAAGCACGCTTTTTAACTTGCCCCGTAAATGCGTAATGGTTGTCTATTGGCAGAAAAAGGTAAACACGGATTTGGCAATACAGATTGTTTGAGTTATTAACGCTACGGACAGCACTTCAGATATGCAAACAACAGAGCTACGTTTTGAAATCGCCCGGAATTCTCCTTTAAGAAATTCTCCTTTAAGAAATTCTATTTACTTAATTATTCAGTAAAACCATGTTATTGCGAATGTTATTTTTACTTGTTCATCATTGTGTTTGTGTTTTATTCACTGACTTTACGTAGCTTGTTTCAATGCTAGTTAGTACAAGAAAAAAGTCGCTTTGAAAACAATTTTCCTTCATTAGAGCCTTCTATCTGGGAAAAGCCACACTGATGTTTACCCATGATTTTTGCCTGCGTCGCTCCCGTATTCTTCTAGCTTCATCTTGCTTTTGAAATAACAATCCAACTAACGTTACATATTTCTTATAACATGAGCTGTTATGCTGTAGGCTAATGTTACCGTTTTGCAGTAAATAGTACTGATCAGCTGATTGACTCACGAACGTAACCAGCACATTTATCCCCACATAGCAAAGCCATTACACAGCGAGGGAGGAGAACCACATGAAACAATCCAATTACATATTTTTTCTAACACAGTAGTAACAGTTTAGCTGGCTAATATTGTTGTTATGCTGTAGGGTGTAGGCTAACGTTACTGTTTTGCGGTCAATAGTACTAATCAGCTAATTGACTCACAAACGTAACCAGCATATTTCTCCCCACATAGCAAAGCCATAACATAGTGAGGGAGAAGAACTAAGTTGCATGCAACAATCCAACTATATATTTTACACCACTGATAAGGGAAAAGTCACTGTAGAAACATGACTGATAAGGGATACGGTGACAACAAAATACAGCGACTTCCATAGAAGGGGGTGCCCGCGGTTATGTAGATATAAATGGCTCATTCTAAGGTAATAAAAACACAATGGTTCATTATGTGAGGTCTTTACACACCACTGAAAACATAGTTATGGATCATATGTTGCATTTCTGTCAATAGATCCTCAGAAATATTACACACTGAAACTTTAAACACTAAATTGCTAGCCTGGACTGGTTGATTCCTGGAAGTCCCCGACTTAAGACTCTGGAAAGGGTGTTTTTATATTGTCCACCTATGAAGTGGCGCCCTTACCTTTTGAGTATCTCTGCAATAGTCCTCCCATTGGAAAACGGGGTAAAATTATAAAAATATAGCTAATATTTCGAGACAATGAACAGCTAAAAGATACTACTAAGATGTGCACGCATTCTTCGAGCCTCTGGGTTTAAAATGAGCCTCTGCGCTTGAGGCTAGTTGGATTTAGCAGGGCGGGGCTATAGAGTCTGCTTCCAGTTCCCACACCCGAGGTTGTTTAGCCTGATGGACGCACAGGTAAATGTTGCAAAATCAGTGGCGCACAGTGAAAACAATGGAGTTTTATGAAGTATTCAGAGTTCTCTCTTAACGGAAAAGAGTGAACAAATAAAGTATGGGGAACTTCCTAATGATTTTCAACGAGCTATTTTTTATCGAACTTTTGCTGTTGCTCTCCAATGGAAAAGTGCTCGGAGGTAAGCTTCAGAAAACCCATGGAATGCATTCCTTAGAAAAACTAGATTGGTCATTTTCAATCTGTGATAAATTATGATATTGTAATGTAATGCCTATTTATACATTTTAACTGTTGAAATTTGACAATGTAGGCCGTCCAGTTATCAGTTGCGCGTGTTTCTGAAAATCTGTCTTATTACAGTACCTACATCAAACCACAATCATAGGTTCCATTGTAATAGTAGCCTATATGGCATGATGCAGTTTTGTTATTATGTTGTCATTTCAACAGAATAAGTTGTCAGACAGGCCTATAACTCAATTCAGTGTGGAGCAGTGTTACAGTAAACACGATTAATATTAATCCAAGTCATTAAGGATTTATAGACGCGATAATCCCTCATGGTAGAAGGACAATTCCAGAGACAAGATTTCTCCCCACATATTATCATATTTAATAATAACGTTTTTTTTTACTATAGCAGACAATATCATATAAAATAGTGTCATTGCATTATATTCTTGCAATGTTATTACGTTGCTGTAACGACATTATTAAACAGTACTCTATTGTCATTGTCAATCATTGTATCTCGATCTTTACAGATATGGGTACAATGCCAGTGATTGGGACCTGACCAATAGTATTTCCCCAAATTCAACTTAACTGGTCAATGATAATCAGCTGTCTTTTTAATGTCAGCCCGATATTATGCCACCAATGACGTAACATAGTGGAAAACGTTTTTGACGTAGGGGTTTCTAGACCATACATTCATCAGATAGTATTGGCACCCATTAGTATGGCTTAACCTGAGTTGACCCTTTTACTCTGTGAAGCTGGGAAGTATAGGTAATCTATAAATGTACCCTACACACTCACACATTTCTATTGTGTATTTCAGTTTTTCTGTAGGTTGGCCTACTGCTCCAGTAAGTCTTGTATACGGAATGATGTCCCACCTAAATTAACAAACTGCCAGTTAGGCTCTAAAATAATGCCCAGGGCATGAGAGCTTACATTAATTGAATTCAGATAAAGGCAGTAATGGTCATAGACACAACAATAGCAAGCCTGTAGTCCCTCTAGCAGGGTAATCAATAGAGTTAAATGGGATGCTGCCAAAGAGCATAACTACTTTTGAAGGCTGCAGCAATCTAAATGACTGTTGACAGAATTCACATACGCTTTCTATCAAAAAGGGTAAAATATACAGGGACACATTTAACATGCCTGCACAGTGTTGAAATAATAAATATTCACCGGACTTGGTCTTTGGTGTCTCTTAAAACAAAGGTAGCAAGAAAGATGAGTAATTTAGTTTTGTGGCAAACTCTCAGGAATAATGGTACGAGAATGTACCTTAGATTGTTGCTGGGGCTGTAACTTAATGAAGTACAAATATTTTACCTTTCAGCATGTTTTTACCATTGATATCTGTACCTCTAATGGGACACTTGAGGTACACTTGAGGTACAGCCCCAGCGACAAGCTTACGTATATTCTCGTACCTTCATTTCTTGTGCATGGTAAAATGTAGACATTGGCACTTAGAATGGAATTTTCTCGATACAGAACTTTCCATACAGAGCTTTCTTACAGTTTAAGATAAAACTTTAAAGATTTTGGCAACAGTCTTTGGCTTTTTAACAACGTTAAGACATGATTAGCAGACTACCATTATTTCCATAACCAAAATCCATTAATCATAAATCAGATGAGATTGTATAGAATCCTTTTAAAAAAATGCTATTTGTCAACCTCTACAAAACAGTTTCATTCTACGGGGATGGTTATGTGCAGTTGAAAACTGAGGAGTTATCCAGCCGTACATCGCTCCATGTGCGCTTCCGCACCTCCAGTCACAGTGGACTACTTTTCTTGGCTGCAGGAGAGACAGACTTTGTTCTGGTTGAACTGCATTCTGGTCACGTGCAGGTGAGAAACCACCTTACACACATGTAACAATATTATGTGCTATGACATATTATGTGCTAGGTACGTTGTACCAATACAATACTCCAGGGAAATACAATACTACTTTCCACGATAAACAACCAACTGACTTTATACTGTAGAGATAAAAACAAACAGCACTGTGAAGCTGCATTTCAATTTTCAATTGTAGAGTTCTGACAATAGAGTACTGTTGTGATTACTACTTCTTTGTAGTAGAGACAGGCCATAACAATCATTATTCTAGGTGTCCTCTAGATGTTCTATAAGCAGTTATTATCATCCAAATGGCCAAAGGCTAAATCCTAAGGAAAGCATATTACTCTAACTGAAAAGAGTCCAAAGGCAATGTAAAGATTTAAACACTGCCCTGACTTTAAAACATGTTCATTCTTGAATCATGCTTCGAATGACCAAAATCTTTTAAATGTTACCATCTGTTGCAGCATGCAAGCACATATATTTAAGTTTATAAGGCATAAGATTTTTCTGTACATTTTGGAATAATACTCAAATTTAGATAAAACCGATGTCTGTTCATTAAACTTGGTGTTCTGACTCAGAATCAGCTTTATTTGCCAACTGTATTTAGACACGCTAAACTACATTTAGAATTTGAACTGGTCTGCTGCTAGTGGCAGAAAACATTGGTAACACTTTATTTGTACATGTATAGTCAATCTGTATTTGCTTTACAGACTATATACAGATTATATGTAACAATTGAATTAACTATCTACTACCACTAACACTAACCTTAAACATTATCATATCCCTAACCATTTCCCTAACCCTTCCCTTAACCCTTATTCTAAATCTATCACTAAACTTAATTTTAGCAAACATTAATTTTTTTTTGAAAGTTACTTATAGTATGCTCTGATGATCTGTAGAGCATCTATAGGTAGTATTCTTGACTATCCAAATAAAGTGTAACCAAAACATTTAATGACAGATTACAAAATTGCACACAATGAATCCATGCATACAGACTAAGCATTTGTGTATTTATTTGTTCATCACTCTCAAATGAACAAATATATTTACTGAGAGAAATGGTGATGTGTTCAATACTTATTTCACCCGCTGTATGTGGGAGAGGGAGTGGTGGCATCAGAAAACTGTTGACATCGATCGCCGGAGCTGCATCAAACCTGAAGTGGGAGCCACAGTAGAGGGAGACGTTACAGTTCCGGGGATGACCACGGGGTGTGACGCAGGATGGTCCGGAACCGGCAATCGAAACAGAGCAGGGTACAGGATGTCCTGGGCCGGGATCCAGCACTGCTCCTCTGGGCCATACCAAGATATCCTAATCCACAAGGTACTGGAGACGCCCCGCCCGGCACCTTAAATCAATGATGGACCGGACAGGCAGGCCAAAAAGGGAGGGTCTCCTGCACCCTGGCCTCATGAAGAGGGCCTGCTACCACCGGACTGAGGAGCGAGACATGGAAAGATGGGTTAATTCTATAGTTAACAGGGAGTTGGAAACAGTAATGCCTGGTCTCCACTAACATGTGGAACCATGAAATGCACAGCTCTGGCAGGTTCTAGATGCGTCTCGATTACCCCTCGGCCCCTCTGGAAATCGAACCTTTCGCAATGTTGGCAGGCTGACAGCCTCGTCCGGAAGCTCGTGCTGGCAGCATGTTTGAGCGGGTTTTAAAGTGGCCCTGTCAGGGATTGGTTACATGCAGTGATGTCACACTGTTGTTAACATGCATTTGTTTTACTCTGCACTGATTGACGCCATTGATTGCAGTGGGACTTTTAAGGACTTACAAATATATTTCACAGTCAAACTAGCGACCCAGATTTAAAAAGAATTAAAAACAACAAGAGTAATTGTGGTTTAAGTTGGAAAACCCACTGGTCTTTCACATCTTCAAGTTTGTATACTGTAGCTTTTACTGTACAGTAGTTGTTGAAGATGCTGACCAAGAATGCTGACTGAAACCATATGTGGGCGGATTCAACAGAAAATAATGAAATACAGTCATCAAACCTGGTACAGTAATGCCTTTTGTTAATACACATTTACTGTATAGCCACGTGTTATGGGAAACCTCTAGATAGTTTTGTATTTGATTGCATAAACTAATTAGCTAGCTTCAATTTAGTTTTAGCTAGCAACAGTAATCCTACTGTTTTGTTGTAAATTTCTGTCTAACATCTAGCATTGGATTTGAACTGTAAAATGCATCCAGCACCTTGTTTTTTTGCCATATATGTATAGATATCCTGCTTTGTAGTGGCTATGAGTTTGTAGTGGCTATGAGTTTGATTATGGTATATTGGTGCAGTCATGGTCATGTTCTTGTTAAAATATTAATGAAATTATCCTACATAATTGGAGCTGCACTAACATGACACTTGCAATACACGTACTACATTTATCTGTGGCTTTACACACACCCAGCTGCATACAGTACATTGAGTTGAACAATTGTCAATTCATAGCATCTATACTTTTCAGACGTCATTCCTGAACCTTCTGCCTCAGAAGCAGCTACTTGAATGATGAAGCCACAGATCAGTGCATCACTAGCTCAGGGTCCATCAACATTCTTGCTACCCCTGAGCCGCCAACTGTCTTTTGTGGTAAAGCTATAATATACACTCACCTAAAGGATTATTAGGAACACCATATCAAAACTGTGTTTGACCTCCTTTCGCCTTCAGAACTGCCTTAATTCTATGTGGCATTGATTCAACAAGGTGCTGAAAGCAATCTTTAGAAATGTTGGCCCATATTGACAGGATAGCATCTTGCAGTTGATGGAGATTTGTGGGATGCACATCCAGGGCACGAAGCTCCTCTTCCACCACATCCCAAAGATGCTCTATTGGGTTGAGATCCGGTGAGTGTGGGGGCCATTTTAGTACAGTGAACTCATTGTCATGTTCAAGAAACCAATTTGAAATGATTCGAGCTTTGTGACATGGTGCATTATCCAGCTGGAATTAGCCATCAGAGTATGGGTACATGGTGGCCATAAAGGGATGGACATGGTCAGAAACAATGCTCAGGTAGGCTGAACATCCCAGTAACTGAGCAGATTGTGAAATACTCAGACCGGCCCGTCTGGCACCAACAAACATGCCACGCTCAAAATGGCTTAAATCACCTTTCTTTGCCATTCTGACATTCAGTTTGGAGTTCAGGAGATTGTCTTGACTAGGACCACACCCCTAAATGCATTGAAGCAACTGCCATGTGATTGGTTGACTAGATAATTGCATTAATGAGAAATTGAACGGGTGTTCCTAATAATCCTTTAGGTGAGTGTATGTTAGTAATTCAGCAGACAACCTTGACCGATGTACAGTAGTCAGTGTTTGCAAAGGCTGTGGAAATCCCCTGTGGAAATCAAACCCCCAAAATCTGTCCTGGCATACTCCTTAACATTAATTAGGGAGACTGTCTAGATTATGTCTAGATATATATGTATATATATGACAAACCAACCTGCTCTCACTGACTTCTTTAAGGTTTATTGTGAACTCTGTACCTTGCCATTCATGTCCAGTACAATTTATTACTTCTGTCTATATATTTTTACATTGTGAGCAGATACAACAACTACCTGAACGTCATGATGGAGACAGATGCCAGAAAATGGGAAACACTTGAGGCCCAGCATTTGAATAAAGATCACCTACATGAAGATGAGGCAGCAGCCTGTGCAGCAGAGATGTCCCAGACTGCCCTTTGTAACAACAGCTTCATAACTGTAACAGGTTCCCAGGGTGGTACACCTGTTTCAAGGAACTTAGATTCCATGGATATTGTATATACATGTTTATGTTTACATATGGGGAGTGATGTTTGGATTGTATTTGTGTTAAAACTATATTTATGTGCATGTTATGGGTTGTTAGCACCACTCTCTGGGCACTAGATGTTATTAGATTGTGTCAGTGTCTTAATTGTCAATGACTTGATTATTCATTACAGACATCTGGTGTGACTTCATTGTGTTAGTTGGCTTTATAAGCTTGGGTGTCCAGAGGGTGGTTGCGAGTCATTAAATCAATGTCACTGTGTGAAAAGTCTGTCTGGGAGCTACACTTGATTATGTAAGCTGTGAAAAGTGTGTTGTTGAAGTTTTGAAGTTTATGCGTACGCTCTTTACTTGTAAATTGGCTGTCAGCATTGTATGCCACTGTGAGAGCATGGTAATATATATGGCATCCTTGTGCACTCGCATGTACTTGTTCACCTGCAACTGTACTAGGTTGTGAAAAGAGTGTGGTATGTGCTTGAGTTTATGCATACATTCTACATATATAAATATATTTGTTTTCAGTGTTTATGCCACTGTGAGAGCATAATATATATAGCTATATATATATAGCTATATATATTTAAAAAAAAATTAACAAAAAATTAAAGTGACTGGCTATCATGTGTTTTAGAGTTGTTGCCGATTATTATACAACTAGGACACTCTGCTTCTTATAATTCAACCTTTAGCAGAGGCTATATTCATGTTGTAGCAAAATAAGTAATTAAATAGTATTTGTATTATACATATGTATTGTTTACTATGCTACCATAATTCTGAATTAAATCTTTTTGTTTGCAGTTCTTCCTCTCGCAGAGTTTTAGCCGCACTACAGACTATACTTTTAATGTCTTTTTTTTACATTATACATCAACAAAATAAAACATGTTTTACACGATGTCTCTATTTCTTTAATCTCTAATTAGCAAATAAAAAGACAACTGTGTGAGGTGAAATTGTTTTGTTTTCACTGTAATATATCCAGTATACAGGGTTGGCTTGAAAAGGAAAAAAAATCATGTCTTCAATTGAGCCTTGCTTTTTACAACAGCTGTACATATTTTCATAGATATATTCACCTACACTGAAGAGGGTTTGAATTGAGATAAACCGGTCTTTACAGCGTGCCGTTATGCAATGCGAAGCTTGCTTGAACCCGAATAATTCGCTTCAAGTCTATTTATCTCATCAGCGCAAAGTGTTTTTGAGGCAAGTAGATAATTCAATAATTATAGAAAACTGTACATAGAACAATTCGAAAAACCACACTGCACCAGCTGAAATATTCGCTATTTTATTTAAATATAAAATATTCGAAAAAATATATATAATGGGTGTGCCATAGAACCAAAATGCAGATCTCTAAATATATTTGCTCTGAATCTGTTAGTTTAAATTTTTTTTAACATTCTAATTCTATAGAGCCTATAAAATTAAGAAAATACAACAGCATAAATATGAGATGTTATAATTCAGGCTATTTGTTTCCGAATAACATTCAACAATGGAACACATTTTAAAATAGATAAAACTGCAAAACAGCGTCCCTTTCTAGTTGCGCAACATGCAATCTGCATAAGTTAGTAGAAAATCGTAAAAAGTAAATGTGCTGGATTTTCATTCTATAGACTTTAAGAATTGTAATTCTATAAAGGCAAAAATATATATGAAAATAGGCTACTACAGCATGTATCCTTTGATATTATATATATTTTTTGTATTCTACTGTTTTATATACTGTTGTATATAATACCTTCAAAAACAACAAAAATCTCCATGTAATTAATCTGTTTTGATACTACATTTGGTTAATCAGAACTAGTGTTGGACAGAGAGCCTAAAGTACAGTGACTTTCCAGGAACAGGATAACAATGCTTTATACAAGGTATGGCTGGGGGTACTCCAGCAGATGGTTGGAAAGCACTGGTGTAGACTGTATTCATGTCTGTCGAAGCTAGGTCCACTCCATTTTTTCATTGCAACTCTCTAATCTGGGACTTATTTAGTGATCTGTCCTATTTTAATGATCTGTGAAGTGCATGGCACAAGTGCCCTTTGGGTGTGTCCAAATACACTTTTGGGAGTTTGACGGCCGAAAAAAGGGTCCACGTGCCGGGCGCATGGTCTAAAAAGGTTGTACTAAGTCTCATAATTAATTTATAGGTGTGTTTTGGGCGTAACATGCAATAAACCAATGAGAGATTAATCTCCCATTCCCTTTCAGAGGCGCGTTTGTACCTTTCACGTATTGATATTATGATGGCGGATTTGCACCGTAATATTTTTATTTGTAATCTTTTGCATATTTTTGAGCTGCTGCGCTTCCCTGTGTGTGTGCAACAAGCATAGTGTGCACGCGCTGTGCATACGCCTAGGTGCATTTGACTAATTTGCTGTTAAAATAACAATGACATGCCGCGCCATTGACTGTAGACCAGGTTTTTGTTGGTCAATGGCACAATCACTTTCCTATGCCTCAAGATAGCAATACACCCAGAATTATCCTGAACACACCTCCCTGTTAGACCAGCACACCCATGGGCGCAAATATTGGCACAGGTGCATTTGCTATTCAAACGACGTGGACGCCAGACAGGAAATTGACAACTGCGTTGGTCTTAGACGGGATGTCTGGACACATCAGATGCGTTGCGTTGCGCCAGAAGTCATTCATTGTCAATGGAGCAATCCGCAAGGATGCGTTTGCCTTGCAGGCTTGCGATGCGGTGTGCTCTGTGTGTCGCATACGTTTAAAGTATCCAAGTTGAGCGTAGCGACACCGTGCCATTGTACAACCGGAAGTTGGAGTTCCCAATAGAACGAGTAGCACAACACGATAGTAACGGTCTTGCCTGGCGGAAGCAAATGTGCGTCAAGTCCGCACTATGCGGACACATATATCCGGTAAAAAGTAACGTGTGCTAAAATCTGACGTGTCCAGTGGACATCGCGCCTTAAACTAGCAAAGACACTTGCGTTCGGGCTTTGCGCTGCGTTGTGCTGGGTGCAAGATAGGGCCCCAGGTGTGTGCAATTCATGATAGCAGGCTTCACCCCTTAGGCGGGATGTCCACTGGACACGTCAGATTTTAGTGCACGTTACTTTGTACCGGATATATTCATCCGCATAGTGCGGACTTAATGCACAATTGCTTCAGCAAGGCAATACTGTAACTCTCGTGTTGTGCTACTCATTCCAGTGGGAACTTCAACTTCCGGTTGTACAATAGCACTGTGTCGCAACGCACAAGTTTAATAATTTGAACGTATGCGACACACAGAGCGCACTGCATCGCAAGCCCGCAAGGCAAACAGATCTTTGCGGATTGCTCCATTGACAATGAATGACTTCCGGCATAATACACTGTGCTCTTACAGCAACACAGGACACATTATTAAACTAAGCATACGTTTACAAATACATGCACAACATGATCTACTTACAATGCTAATACGTGGCGAGGCCACAAAGGAGAGAAAGTCCATAGGAGTGCAATGTCCGGAGATGTCACGTTTCAGCAGTGGTATGGTGTAGAGAGCTCCTTTGTTACGTCTCACAGCTCCTTTGTTACGCCTGGACAGGTTTGCAAATAGGAAGAACGATAATACACCAGTGACAGGAATCAATGACCAACACCTCTTCCCCAGTTCGGCCTGCTTATAAAGGAAACTAACTAACTAACTAACTAACTAACTAACTAACTAACTAACTAACTAACTAACTAACTAACTAACTAACTAACTAACTAACCTACCCAGCTGCATTCATTCACTAATCAAAGACCAATCTAACCTTACCTAACATCTATCTTAGCCATGGCAGGGCTGGGGGAGAGGTGCCTCAACACAAAGTAATATATATCAACAACTAATATCTACTTGCAATGCATGGCATAATATCAAAATCCTATAAACAACTAAACATACAATTAACTAAACAATACATTAGTTCATAGTCTCAGAACAGTCCTGGTCACACCTGCCATCTGCTGGGCAGGATGTGACAGGAGAACACACAAAATCAGATACCAAACGGAACAGCAAACACACAGAATAACAATGCCCAACATCTCCCTCTTGTTTGACCAGCGTTTATATAGAGGCAGCTAAGTACCCTAATAGAGCAAGGCTGAAATTAATGATTAATCAGATCTACAAGTACCAGCCTAACCTAACTAATGCCTATCCTAGCGCTGGCAAAACAGGATAGAGGTGTCACAGAACTGAAAGGGACAGTACTTAACAACAACCAAAAACAACCATGCAATGCACAGGCAGAATGAACTACACAAAAATACAAGAAAATATAGAGTCCAGCTTTCGACAGGGCAGGCGAAGGGGCAGGTTCCGGGTCAAGAGCCAGATCCTGTCACCTGGTATGAAGACTGTTGCCTCCCACAGCAGCATCCGTCTGGGATTTCCAGAGGCGTAGCGTAAGGACAGGCAAGGCAGGCAAATGCCTGGGTCCCCCCAGAGGTTTGACCAAATAGAATCCGCAGCATTGACAGAAACATCTACAAAAAACCCAGATTTTTTTTAATTTTCTGCCTAGGGCCACTTCAGACTCTACAAACACCTCTGTGACCTTCTGATGGTGCATGTCGGTCTGAAGGCACATGTGGCCGGCATTCATGTCTTCTTAGCACACTCGAACCAGTCATCCAACGCGGGGGCCTTGGTTTGTCTTAGATGCCACAGAGCCAGCTGGAGACCTAAGGTGTCTCTGGGCACATACCAAACAGACATAGAGACAGCATATCATGCGCCTGATGACCGGAGGAGGGGATGGTATGAGCCAGGTAAAGTAGCTGGTCCCGCACTGTGAAAGGCACATACTGGAGACAAAGTAAGACATTATGCTGGGGATGGCTCAGAACGCATTGCCTGCTGTGTCTTGGTATCGAGCTCCCACGGTACACTGTAAGCCCAAAAAGTTGAATTCACTTAAAAGACTTGAGGTAACCCATTGCCTTAAAAACGTTAAGTAATGAGTTATGAAAACTTGAGTGCATTTAACTTAATTTTTTTTTAAAAATTACACCCTTTCATGCATTTAAGTTAAATGCACTCAAGTTTTCATAACCCATTACTTAACGATTTTAAGGCAACCGGTTACCTTAATTTTTTTAATGAATTCACCTATCAGGGCTTACAGTGTACCGTCACCACAATGCATGATGCAAGCAGGTTGAGGCTATCATTTATTGGCTTCTCAAGCTGGCGGGACAAGTCGTCAGCCTTCAAGATTTTGCTGCCAGCGACATAGGACATGGAATGGAAAACCTGTCAAGGAGCAGTGACCACCCAGCCTGGCAAGGTTTCAGTCTCCTTGCTGTCCAGATGTACTCCCGGTTACGTTGGTCAGTCCAAATGAGAAAAGGGTGTTTAGCCCCTTTGTGCGAGTGCCTACATGCCATGAGGGCTTTGACAATGGCCAGCAACTCACGATCACCCACATCATAGTTTTAATTAGAGTTGAGTTTCTTCTAGATAAAGGCACATGGGCGGAGCTTAGCTATGCTACCTGACCGTTGGGACATGATTGTTAACAAACGATTGGAAGACTGATGGAGCATTCATAAGACCAAACGGCATGACCAGATATTCATAATGGTCTGACCTAGTGCTAAACGCAGCATTATATTTGTCCCCCTCCCGGATACGCACAAGTTTGCACATGCTCCTAATTTTGATAAGGAGCCGGCCCCATGCATGTCTTCTACAACTGAGGAAATGACAGGAAGAGGATAACTAAAAAGAAAAGTGATCTGATTGAGAGAACAGTAATCAATATATGACTGCAGACCTTTTTCTTACAAAAAATAAACTCAAGGAGGTGGTTGAAGGGGCTTATGTAACCATCACACAGGGATTCCGAGACGTACGTCTCCATCGCCTCGGTCACCGCATACGACAATACATACACATGACCCCTGAGAAGTACAGCGCCTGCGTGGATATCAATTGCACCATCCTAGGGACGATGTCGCAGTAATTTGGATGCCTATGTTTTGGAAAATACATGTGCGAGGCCCTGATATTCAGGAGTAATGGGAAAGTCAGAGGCTCTGACTGGTCTTTCACCGTGGTGGCCCAGAACAAAATAGGAAGACATCCCCAGACACCCACTCGACCACCCTTCTAAGGACCTAAGAAGCCTTGAAATAAAGGGATTATATTGGGATAACAAGGAAAGCCCTAACACAATAGGGTAAGTGAGAGAGTCGATGATAATGAATCTGAACCGCTCTGAATGAGAATACTGGGTTGTCATGGTTATCGTGGTAGTGATGCCAAACACCAGGCCTGTGTCACATCAGAAGAAGTGGAATTTGTAATTGCGTGGCCAGGGCACGATCCAAATAAATACAGGCAGCGTCGTAATCTATTACAGCCCGATGAGTAGATATGGGGTATTCTGGGAACAAAATGGCTAATAGAAAAGGGGACTCAATCTGAGAAGAAATGGATTAGGATGGGCATACCTTTGGTGGTGCTTGAGTGCTTGAGCCAGCTGCTCCTAGTCCCAGGAGATAAAGATGACATTATGCCGCGAAATGCACTTTCTTGCCACAAAAAAAGCACAGCTCCTGATGCCTCCCGGGCTCCCTCTCAGATTCCCGGCATCTCACTGCCCCTAAATCCATGGGGACTGAGACTGCCGCCAGCATGGATGGAACAAGCAGGCTTCTTCTGGTATGGTCTCTAGCCTGTAGGAGGTTGTCGCGACATGTTGACTAGTGATTCAAAACACAGGGTGGTATCCTGACAGGCCAACTCCAGAATAATGTCCTTCTGCAGGCTACACCAGAAGTGGTCTATCATGGCCCGCTTATTCCACCCAGAAGCCAGGGTGCAGATCTCCAGGGCGAAAACCTGCATCGTTTTCGACGCCTTGCGTAGGTGGAATAGGCATTCCCCCAACTCTCTGCCCTCCGGTGAGTGGTCGAACATGGCGCTGAAGAGACAGGTGATTGCCTCACAGTCCTTCACAATCTGCTGCACTGTTTCATGTTATGTCATAACTACTACACCGCATTCCATATTATTATGTAAATTATATTTTACACAGATTTTCCTAAATAGTTGATGCAAATGACAGTCAGTATAATTTTCAAGTCTCCCACTATCGAATTTCATTGAACAAAAAAAACAACAGTTTCAAAACTTTTTATAAGTTGTAACAAACTGAACATTTTGATTTGTTGAATTTGCAGCATTAGGAGGTCATATTTAATGAAATCAAAAGCTGTTTCAATCAAACACATCTTAACAGGGCAAGTTACATGTTAACATAGGACCCCTTCTTTTATATCACCTTCACAATTCTTGCATCCATTCAACTTGTGAGTTTATGGAGAGTTTCTGCTTGAATTTCTTTGCAGGATGTCAGAACAGCGTCCCAGAGCTGCTGTTTTGATGCGATCTGCCTCCTACCCTCATAGATCTTTTGCTTGAGGATGCTCCAAAGGTTCTCAATAGAGTTGAGGTCAGGGGACGATGGGGGCGACACCATGAGTTTCCTTTTATGCCCATAGCAGCCAATGACACAGAGGTATTCTTTGCAGCATGAAATGATGCATTGTCATGCATGAAGATGATTTTGCTACGGAAGGCACCGTTCTTCCTTTTGTACCATGGAAGAAAGTGGTCAGTCAGAAAGTCTATATACTTTGCAGAGGTCATTTTTACAACTTCATGAACCATAAAGGGGCCTGCAAAGTAATGAAAAAAGCTGCACACCCTAAAGAGGCCTAACAGCTCTCTCCCAATTATTCCTGCCCAAAACATGACTCCGCCACCTCCTTGCTGACATCGCAGCCTAATTGGGACATGGTGGCCATCCACCAACCATCCACTACTCCATCCCTCTGGACCATCCAGGTTTGCACAGCACTCATCAGTAAACAAGACTGTTGGAAAATTAGTCTTCATGTATTTCTGGGCCCACTGCAACAATTTTTGCTTGTGAGCATTGGTTAGGGGTGGCCAAATAGTAGCTTCAAGCCTCTGCGGGAACCTACACTTTGAGGTTCACAGGACTCCAGAGGCACCAGCAGCTTAAAATAACTGTTTGCTGCTTTGTAATGGCATTTTAGCAGCTGCTTTCTTTTAATCCAATGAATTTGTCTGGCAGTAACCTTCCTCATTATGCCTTTATCTGCATTAGGGGTGGAACGGTACATGTATTCGTATTGAACCAAAACGGTACAGGCGTCATGGTTCGGTGCATGAATTTACACAGAGAATACACGGTATAAAAATAAATAAAACAAAATAAAACAATTGTTCAGCAGTTGTTGGGTATGTGAGTGGAAATACATCTAACATGCTAACGGATATCCGACGCGATCACCCAGATGTGCTAGCTCAGGGGAGAGACTGTATGACACTAAATGGTGCAGCTTGAGACATGCACAATAAAAAAAATTGCATTCTGCATTTTTGTTTAGTTTTTACCTCCATTGTACCGAACTTGTACCGAACCGTGATGTCTGAACCGAGGTATGAACCGAACCTTGACTTCTGTGTACCGTTCCACCCCTAATCTGCATGAACCCATCTGTGCTCTGAATCAGACACAAATCTCTTCACAGTACAATGATCATGCTTAAGTTTTCATGAAATATCTAGGACACTATCTATCACTATCTGATTGCAAGTGTCTTTACTAGTTTAAGGCCAACGCAGTTGTCAATTTTTACCGTCAGGCGCCTGTGTTTAAATAGCAAATGCACCAGCGCCCATATTTGCGCCCATGGGAGTGCTGGTCAAACAGGGTGGTTTGTTCAGGATAATTCTGGGTGTATTGGTATCTTGAGGCATTGGAAAGTGATCGTGCCATTGACCAAAAAAAAACTGGCCTAAAGTCAATGGTGCAGCACGTCATAGTTATTTTAACAGCAAATTAGTCAAATGCACCTGTGGCATAGGCACAGCGCGTGCACACTATGCTTGTTGCACACACACAGGAAAGCACAGCAGCACACAAACATGCAAAGGATTACAAATAAAAATATTACGGTGCAAATCCGCCGTCATAATAGCAATGCGCAAAAGGTACAAACGCGCCTGGCTCTTAAAGGGAATGGTAGATGAATCTGATTGGTTTATTGCATGTTACGCCGAAAACACACCTATGAATTAATGAAGACACTTAGTACAACCCTTTTAGACCATGCGCCCGGCAGATGGACCCTTTTATCCGCTGTCAAAGTAGCAAAAGTGGATTTGGACACACCCAAAGCGCACTTGCGCCATGCGCAATCCATGAGTTTGATTGATAAACAAAATATTTAATATTTAATACTTCATTCCAATTTGTATAATAATTTGGAATGTAGTGTAATTTGTCTGTGTATTTATGCTCCCGTGGTCCCAATTGTCATTGTCATTCATTGTTTGTATGTATATACATCTGTCTGTATTATCCTCAAGTGTGTGACAGCTATCTCCAGTTATATTGTGCTTTGCTCCCTTTACTTTTGTTTTACTTTAATAAATATTCAACAACTCAGCATTTGCTTCGAGTTGTTGAAGATGCTGTTAGAGCCCAGGGAGAAGATCAATAGAAGCCAATACAATTGAGGATTTCTGTGAGGATCTACAGCATCTTTCTTCATCCCACTCCAATGCAGCAGCGAAGCAGGTGGCTAAAACTTGCCCTAGCTACAGCCCCTGTCTACAGCATCACGCCTCATCATGTCTCTCCCAGACAGCCACGGTCAGTGGATCTTAATTGGGGACGCCAGGCTCGCATTACGTTCGGGACCTCAGCGAATGAAACGTTGTGTAGCGCATCAAACCCATTGGGTGATACTGTTCCGTTTTCCCCAGTCCGTAGAGTAATGTGAGCCCAGCGTCCCCAATTAAGATCCACCGACCAAGGCTGCTCACAGAAAATTAACTGGCACTCCAGCTGAACGGTGTCCATTATCATCAGTATCATTCTGCCTTGATGGCAGCTACAGGTGTGGCTGGGAGAACGCTGATCTTACTCAAAAGCTACTTGCAGCTAGCAAAGCCCCAAGCCCATGGTCAGCCACCCAAGCTACATGCGTGGGTTCAGTCAGGGAAGCTCCAGGCCCATGTTCAGCCCACTAAGTTCCATGTCCCTGTTTCACTAACAGGGAAACTAGTTAAGCTCCTGGAACCTGGTCAGTCATCCAACGTTCCACCCTAGTTGTCTGCACTGCTGACCCAGCCGTCAACGATCCAGCTGCCGTTGACCCACCCCCCGATGACACAGCCCCCGCTGACACAGGCACCACTGACCAAGCCTCTGCTGAACCAACTGTTGCTACAGCCTCCACTGACCCAGCCATCACTGACCAAGGTGACGCTGACCCCGCTGACAAAGATTCCGCTGCCACAGCCGCCGCTGACTCAGCCACTACCACAGCCTCTGCATCAGCTAACGCTTCCCCAGGCGCTGCGCCCCAGCCACTGCAGACCTAGCCGCTGCTGACCCAGCTGCTGCAACAGCCGCCACAGACCCGTCCGCCACAACCTCCGTTGACCCCAAATTTACCGTTCGTGCAACTGCTTACCCTGCATTTCCCGGCTAAATTTACTTTCATTTTGCATTACTTATATAATATTCAACAACTCAGCATTTGCTTGATATTTTGGATGTCAATCTTGGCTGCCTTGTGTCATCATGGTCTAGGTGTGTTAAGTCGGGTTCCTGCAAGCTTAATCATAATTGTTTGCTGGGGAATGCTTTCAACCCTGGTATATAATTGTTTGCCAAAGCTTCCTGGTTGAGGAAGAGGCACGTCTGTAATACCAAAGTGGACTTAAAATCAAGATTCTTTAAAACGGATGTAGAAAATTTGAGAAGTGCAGGCATTCGAATTCTGGCTCAGGCAACTTTCTCTGTCCATCCTCTCTGTTTCCCTCTACATATCTGTCTTGCTAGTCTTTTTCTTCATACTGTTCCGTAAAAAGGTTAATGAATACCCCCTCCCTCCAAAAAAATAAATTCATTAAAAAAATAAACATGTTACTGATACCATTGTGGTACATTTTTCATTCTTTAAAGAGTAACTCTTATCCACCTCATCAAACATTTAAAAGATGCTCAATCCACCACAAAGATATCTAATTATACATATTAATTTAGTGGTTGGAACAAATGTTCTGAATGCACTAAAAGGATATGCCTAATTTCTGTGGAGTTGCCTAAAAATATTATTTAATATTCTAACTCTTGAAGGGCTTGGTACTTTATACAGGATCCCTCCCGTGGGTGACGTAGAAGCACCTTCTTTAAGGTGCTTTTCCATCAAGATTGCAATGGCAGTTTTGAGGCAATTTTATGTCAATTCTCAAAAAAATATTACAATATGACATTTGCAGCAAACTGTCAAAATAAAGACCAGAATGAATGTTTCACTATAATTAACTCCAAAACACTATGTTTCTGATGATTTATTTTCATCAGAGTTAACCCTTGAATCTATTCCTTCTTGCTCCAAGGCTCGGTTGGAGCTGGGTTCAGGTGAGTGCACTCTACACTCTGAGAAGGGGGTCCATCTGAATGACATGGCCTGGCACTCATTGGAGCTCCAACAGGACCAGCACAACATTACTCTTACAGTAGACCGTCACTCTCACACCAGCATCCAGGTCCCTGGGCCAGACCTGGAGCTCAGTGTCCTCGATGGGCTGTTTGTTGGTGGGACTGTGGGCCTGGACAAACCCTACCTCCATATCAACAATATTACAGGTTGGGTAGGAAAGAACAAAAATAAATAAATGATCTGAAAATTAAAAAGAGAATAAATAAAAATTATCCTTCCTCTTCATTTCCCTCCTTTTGCTAGGTTTCCGCGGCTGTGTGGATGAGGTACTCTTCAACCAGCACAACCTGCTCTCAAGCCTACGGTCCTACTCTGGCTATAAGAGCGTCCATGAGGTGTCCCTGGGCTGCAGTTCTCAGTTCTCTGCAAGTGAAGACGACCCAATCAGCTTTTTCAGTTCCAGGGCGTATGTGTCCCTTCCCCCCTGGGACATCCATCTAGAAGGGTTGTTGGAGTATGAGGTACACACCTCATCCAGAGATGGGATCGTCCTATACAGCTCTGCCCACCATGGAGATTTTCTGGCTATGGAGATCCGAGATGGGCGGTTGGTGGTTGTCGTCGGTAATGGCGGGATGAGGACAGAGCTACGCTCCCTCACTTATGTCAACAACCAAAGATGGCACCGGGTGAAACTGCACCTGCTCTCCAACAGCCTGCAGCTGACTGTAGGTAAGCACCACATTTCAAATTAGGGTTAATGTTAGTTGAACGGTAGTTGGTTTTTGACTGTTCACTGAAAGTATAATGAATATCTCCAAAGCAGAATGTTACATCATTAATTGATCTCATTCTAGGTAAGGAGATAGTAAACCACAGCCTGGAGGTTCATCATAAAGCACTGCAGCTCAAAGGCCCCCTGTACATGGGTGGTGTTGATGACAGAACACGTCTAGATGCTAGGAAAGTAGGCCTGCTATCTTTCAATGGAAAGCGGCTGGCTGGTGGTGGATCCTTCAAAGGCTGTCTGAGAGACATCAAGGTGAACTCACAAAGGATGGGGCTTCCCCACGCTGTTGTCACCAAAGACATATCTGTGGGCTGTGAGCCTGTGAAGCCTCCAGAATCCATTACCACTGCGAGCCCAACCGTTCTCCCTTCTTCCACCCTGCCACTTGTCCTCCATCATGGATCGGACAAGGACAGAAAGAGGCCAGGTCAGAACTTCCTTATTCTCAAAGATTTGGAAGTTCTGGAAGGTGGGAGGGCTTCATTAGAGTCTAAGCACATTAGGGTGAACCTAGATTTTCAGAAACTCGGGATCCGTCAGTCTCAGATTATGTTCCGTATTGAGGAGCAACCGGTGCATGGCCAGCTGAGGCTTGATGTGGAACATTCAGCTCAAGAGGAGGATTGGACCTTCAGCATGCTGGATCTTTCACATGGTAGAGTGATGTACATCCATGGTGGGTCAGAAGACCCTCAGGATTTCTTCATGTTCTCTGTCTTAACCAATAGCAAGAAGGAGATTCCCTTTTACCTGAAAGGAAACAAGCTCCACCGCTTCAACATCAGTGTGACGCCTGTCAACGACGCTCCTGAGCTTAGCCTCCCTGATGGAAGTCTCTTCATCCTACTGGAGAACTCCAAACGCCAACTGGACACAGATTTTCTCAGAGCCAGTGACTCAGACAATAACTCAACCAACCTTGTTTTCACCATTTTGGGAAGCCATAATGTCGAAGCTGGGTTTTTGGAGAACAAGAACAACCCAGGGATGGCCATTACTAACTTCTTCCAACATGACCTGGAGGAAGGGAAGATCAGCTATGTACACACTGGACGGCTGGTAAAAAACTCTCGAATGGCTGTCAGAGTCAGTGATGGAGACAAGGTGAGCAACACTGTGGTTATAAGAATCATGGCTGTCCAGCTTGAGCACAAGGTTGCCAACAACACAGGGGTTGAGGTTAACCAGGGAGGGGCTGCCATCATCAGCAACCAAAACCTGGCTATAGAGGTCAATGTCGTGGAGCACAACTTCGACGTCCGCTATGATGTGTTGGAGGCGCCGCGATATGGTGAGCTGCAGCGCCTGCACTCCAGTGGGGAATGGAAGCCCACCTTTGTTTTCTCACAAAAGCTTCTGGAGAAAGAGCGCATCAGGTACCTATGTTGTTTGATTTGATCTTGGTGTATACATTTTAATTGTTTGCAAAACTTGTCTACTTGATTACATTTTTCATAGGAATAAACTTAAGATATATTATTGCTATGCATGTTTTTTGGGGGATAAAAATATGCTGAAATCATGCTGTAACATCTTAGGTTACACCACGCTAGGCCACAAAAAAGTTAAGATTTCCTTTTCTGTTTAGGTACCTCAACACTTTCCAGGGGCTAAAGATAAACAACATCACAGATCAGTTTAAATGCAAGGTCAGTGTCGGCTCAGCAGTGACAAATGAACTGGTTTTCGTAATTAGAGTAAGGTGGATCAACTTCAAAGTTACCAGGAATAAGATACAGATGAGCGGTGTAAGAAAAGTTGTCCTCAGTAATGATGAGCTTCGTGTCGTATCCAAAGGCTTCAAGCTACCTGATGGTGAACTTCACTTCAAAATGTTAACCCTACCAAAGAAGGGACATCTCATGTTCAACAACAAAATCTTAAAGATTAACTCAACATTCAGCCAGAAGAATGTATCCGATCACATGATCAGCTACGAGGTTACAGGCAGACCTCATGAAGACACAAGGGATTTGTTTCATTTCCAAGTGTTCTCCAGACAGGCACAATCTGGGAGCCACGAGTTCAGAATCAACATTAAAGCAGATGTTCATAGCCTTATCATAACAAACAAAGGACTGTCCATTCTGGAAGGAGAAAGCAAGATCATCACCAAGGACAGCCTTTTTGCTGAAACAGTCGGGGCCAAAGAAGTGCATTACACCATTACCAACAGCCCTAAACATGGCAAGTTAAAGAGGATTAATCTCTCTAATTCTACGGCTATTAATGATAACATCACTTCTTTCACCAATCAGGATATCCTAGAGGAGCGTGTTATGTACGTGCATGATGACAGTGAATCCACAGAGGATGCTTTTACATTTCAAGCTGTGGTCTTCAAACACAACAAAGAACCTAATCACAAACACGCTCACACCATTTATGACACCTTCAACATCTCAATTGCACTGGTCAACGATGAGAAGCCTGTTCGCGTTGTTGATAAAGTTTTCCACTTGGCCCGGGATGGACAAAGGCTGCTAACATTAGATGACCTCTGCTATCACGATGCAGACTCTGACTTTGACGATAAACAGCTGGTGTACACTAGACGGGGCATCCCCATGGGTGACTTGGTGCTAGTAAACGACACCAGCCACAAGCTGTACCAGTTCAGCCAGGATGACCTGCAGCATCGCAGAGTGCTGTTCATTCACAGGGGGGTCAGCTTTGGTCGCTTTGTCCTATTTGTGACAGATGGGAAGCACTATACATCCACGCTGTTAGAGGTTGTAGCCCAAGACCCATATATCAAGGTACTTTCTACTAATAATTTATTTAATAGAATAATTTATTTGCGGGGTCCACCTGGCTTAGTGGGTTAAGCGTCTGCATTGCACGACAGTCTACAGTGCCTTGCGAAAGTATTCGGCCCCCTTGAACATTTCAACCTTTTGCCACATTTCAGGCTTCAAACATAAAGATATAAAACTGTAATTTTTTGTGAAGAAGCAACAACAAGTGGGACACAATCATGAAGTGGAACGAAATTTATTGGATATTTCAAACTTTATTAACAAATAAAAAAAGGACAAATTGGGCGAGCAAAATTATTCAGCCCCTTTACTTTCAGTGCAGCAAACTCTCTCCAGAAGTTCAGTGAGGATCTCTGAATGATCCAATGTTGACCTAAATGACTAATGATGATAAATAGAATCTACCTGTGTGTAATCAAGTCTCTGTATAAATGCACCTGCTCTGTGATAGTCTCAGAGGTCCGTTGAAAGCACAGAGAACATCATGAAGAACAAGGAACACACCAGGCAGGTCCGAGATACTATTGTGGAGAGGTTTAAAGCCGGATTTGGATACAGAAAGATTTTCCAAGCTTTAAACATCCCAAGGACCACTGTGCAAGTGATAATATTGAAATGGAAGGAGTATCAGACCACTGCAAATCTACCAAGACCCGGCTGTCCTTCTAAACTTTCAGCTCATACAAGGAGAAGACTGATCAGAGATGCAGCCAAGAGACCCATGATCACTCTGGATGAACTGCAGAGATCTACAGCTCAGGTGGGCGAGTCTGTCCATAGGACAACAATCAGTTGTATACTGCACAAATCTGGCCTTTATGGAAGAGTGGCAAGAAGAAAGCCATTTCTGAAAGATATCCATAAAAAGTGTCATTTAAAGTTTGCCACAAGCCACCTGGGAGACACACCAAACATGTGGAAGAAGGTGCTCTGGTCAGATGAAACCAAAATCGAACTTTTTGGCAACAATGCAAAATGTTATGTTTGGCGTAAAAGCAGCACAGCTCATCACCCTGAACACACCATCCCCACTGTCAAACATGGTGGTGGCAGCATCATGGTTTGGGCCTGCTTCTCTTCAGCAGGGACAGGGAAGATGACTAAAATTGATGGTAAGATGGATGGAGCCAAATACAGGACCATTTTGGAAGAAAACCTGATGGAGTCTGCAAAAGACCTGAGACTGGGACGGAGATTTGTCTTCCAACAAGACAATGATCCAAAACATAAAGCAAAATCTACAATGGAATGGTTCACAAATAAACATATCCAGGTGTTAGAATGGCCAAGTCAAAGTCCAGACCTGAATCCA
>JACXGM010001114.1:43734-58758 GCA_016801145.1 Umbra pygmaea | reverse complement strand
AGTAGGGTTTATTACCATTGAGGAATGAGTAGGGTTTATTACCATTGAGGAATGAGTAGGGTTTATTAACATTGAGGAATGAGTAGGGTTTATTAACATTGAGGAATGAGTAGGGTTTATTACCATTGA
This sequence comes from Umbra pygmaea, assembly GCA_016801145.1. Classification (NCBI taxonomy): domain Eukaryota; kingdom Metazoa; phylum Chordata; class Actinopteri; order Esociformes; family Umbridae; genus Umbra; species Umbra pygmaea. The sequence goes on along the minus strand of JACXGM010001114.1, from coordinate 58,629 downwards.
GGAATGAGTAGGGTTTATTACCATTGAGGAATGAATAGGGTTTATTACCATTGAGGAATGAGTAGGGTTTATTACCATTGAGGAATGAGTAGGGTTTATTACCATTGAGGAATGAGTAGGGTTTATTACCATTGAGGAATGAGTAGGGTTTATTACCATTTGAGGAATGAGTAGGGTTTATTACCATTGAGGAATGAGTAGGGTTTATTAACATAAAGTAATGAGTAGGTTTGTCACTGATTTGGTGTTTTGGTTAGCTGGTTATTAGTTAGCCAAATGACTGTGTTCACTGTGATAACATTTAGCTCATCATGATGTCCCACTCCTAACTGCATGTGCTGTTGCTGCAGCAAGATGAGAGGTGCTGCTCGGGCAACTAAATACTCTTCATTTATACTCATCCCCAATTTTCCTTCCTAAAGATATTGCCATGGACAGTTATGCCTTTACTAGATTTAATGATGTGATTGCAACAATAGTTGTGTGTTTTTTCATCCCAATTAATGCCAAGATTGCAGCAGGTGACTCGGTGGCTGGAGGTGTATGGGTTTAGCATAAGAACGGGGAAAACAGAGAAATTCTATTTCCATAAGGGAAACATAAGTTAGCATTTTATTAGCTCGTATTTGTTGTTGACTCATTACATTTTTAGCTTGGCCAAAGAAAACAAACCCAGTCCATTACATAATGCAATATGCAGTAATACTTCTGTGGATTATAGGCCAGTCAATCCAAGGCCCAGAGAAGAATGAGCAATTATTGGTCTAAAATTGTTTTTGAACTGTGTATTTGAATGTTTTTTGGGATACGCCCACACCATTCCAAAACAGAACATCTGCTTTGAAACAAACTGTACAAATACAGTTCTATAAGGAACAAAATGTCACTCCTAGTGTATGTAAATATTGCCCATATTAGATAAAATTCTGGTCACACTGGACAGGTGTTACCAGAAATGTAGGAAGTTGTGGGGGGCAGAGGGAACGCGAGAGAGCAGACTGTTTGATGCTTTGTTGATGAATGTCTTAATTCAACTGCAAATGCAACTGATAATTACTACTCCAGTCTCATAATGATTCAACCCCTTCATAGCGAACTTCATTATTACTTAGCAGAGCAACCTTTTGTTATGACCTTGGGTTTTGCTACAACCGCCTTCTTCAAATCCCAACAGACATTCAGGTGTACTTGAGACAACACCTGTTTTGCATGTTTGTGCTGTTGTGAGGGATTATATTCAGGGGTTTGAATCATTTTGAGACTGGAGAAGACATTGTAAGTTGCATTTTCAGTTTGATTTTGGGAAACCATTTAGATGTTGGGAGAAGTTGCTCTTGGAGGATGTGTTGGTACCATTCTTTAGTCATGGCTGTGTTCTTAGGCAAAATTGTGAGTGAGCCCAGCCCACTTCTTTGGCTGAGAAGCAACCCCACATATGAATGGTCTCAGGATGCTTTACTTTTTGCATGACACAGGACTGATTGTAGCGCTCACCTTGTGTTCTCCGGTCAAGGTGTTTTCAAGATGACCAAAACAATCAGAAAGGGGATCTATCAGAGAGAATTACGTGTTTCCTTGCAGGTAACCATGGTTGACAGAGGACGAACCATGATTTCAAGCACCACCCTCCTTTTAATGCATCCAGTCTGATATTCTAACTCAATCAGCGTGACAGAGTGATCTCCAGCCTTGTCCTCGTCAACACTCTCACCTGTGTTAATCACCGACATGACGGCAGCTGGTTCTTTTGTGGCAGGACTGAAATGCAGTGGGAATGTTTTTTTTGGTAATAAGTTCAGTTTCATGGCAAAGAGGCACGTTGCAATTCATCTGATCACTCTCCATGACATTCTCGAGTATATGCAAAATGCCATCATCAACACTGAGGCAGCAGACCTCTCAAAGACGTTCTCAAAACATTGACCACGACTGTAAACAATGTGTTCACAACATTGCTGAGTAGTATGCTTTCTGTACATATTGAACATTTCAGAGATATTTAAAGATAAAATAAGTGACTTTCCATTCATTTGTCCGGGCAAGGTTTATTCTAGATCTATTTATTTTTCTATGTAAATATGTTTTTATTGAACACAGCAATAATACAGCAGGGATAATATAACCAATTTATGAAAATAACCATTACTATTTTGTTTACAATAAGCATTGCTTTCTAGATGGATATTGTGAAATGTCAATTATGCCATGCCAATATTTTTTATATTGTGTTATACTTTAAGTTTAACTAGTGCTAGTGCTAGGCTAGTTCCTAATGTTTAGAAGTCCTATAATTCCAGTTACATTTTTTTTTAAGTTCCATAGTGCAGGCTAATGAAACATGGGCCAAACACTTGACATGTTGCGTTTATAATTTTGTTCAGTGTAATTTAATGGATGTACTGAGGGCTGAGGGGAGAGAGGGCCCAATGTAGCAGGAATGCCCATATTTTAACTGGGGTAAGTTCTGAAACTTCCCTCAAGATGGCGCCACCCAACTGCAGATGGCTGTTTCTTCTATGTTTTTTGGGGGGGAGATTTTATCAATTTTATTGAAACAACAGTAAGAAACAGAGGAAGACTGGTAAGTAGGGGTCGACAGAGAGGAAGGGCACAGACAGTTGGACGAGCCGGGGCGCAAACCCTTGTCACCAGGGGGCATGCATGTTTTGGAGACGAGAGCTTACGCCGCTGTCTACACCAATCTCTGGTCCTCTGGTTCTTTATTCTGGAGTACCTCAGTAGTTTATGGGAAAGGAGTCATGACAAGTTGAGGGCTAAGACATGATTCACATCTGCTTTGTCTGCAGACTAGGAACTCACTTTACTTGGCTTGAAGCTTGACATGAAACTCATGTTGCCTAAGCATGTGTGGAAGTAATGGGTTGGTTCCTAAATAAAAAAAAGGGCATTTTTGGGAGGCTTTACAGCAGATGTCTTCACCACTTTTGTGTTCCATGGTCTCTTGTCTTGTTTTTAACTTTCTTTGTACCTCTGATTTCTGTCTGCCATCTGTGTGAGACCGTAACCGCTTCGATCTCCGAAAGCCGTGTGTGACATCAACAGTGTGACAGCAACACGGTTTTGGCAGCAGCAGACTTCAAAGAGCTCTTTGAAATGACCTGTTTAGCTAGACGCCACAGATCTTTTCCACCAAGGCGCTCTCTGTCGACCTTGTCTTTTGCCTCCAGGTGGTTTCAAGTTAAGGGGTCCACATTTTGTGCCCTAAGGTTGGACTGCTTTCTTTGGGGTGCCTGAGGGCGAAGACTAGCCTCTGGCCCTGCACCTGGAGGTCATGGACAAAGTGTAGATGTCAGTCTGTTTTAATAAGAGCGGGGCAACACACACACACACCCCTCCTCTCTCCTTACTGACTGGATGGCACTGCTTTGATCTCTAGGCCTCAGACTCCAGACACATCTGATTCAATTATCCTCTTCCACCTGTTGACTTTGAGGGCCCAGATTGCTCCGCTCGCTTTGCCCACAGTCTGCCTTTCACCGCTACCATGCATGTCCGCGCTTGGGTGGGTGTGTGTGTGTGTGTATGTAAGTATGTGTGTGTGTGTGTGTGTTCTGACTTGAGAGGCAGAAAGAATGCTTGTTTTCATTTAGGCTGGTTGAGACACTTACAAAATATTCACACCGTTGCATCCATGATGATGTAACACACAGCATTTTGTCTCAGTTATGTTTGTCCATACTGAATACAAGTTAAGAAGAGTTTTTTTGTAAGGCTTCAGAATAGCTCCCTCTTCTGGCAATGATACTTCGGTGCACTCATGCTGGATCTCTTTCCAAGGTACTTTCTGCTAACAAAGCAATGGTTTAAGACAAATGGAAGAAGTGTGCATTCTGCCCTAGAGAAATAATTAGTTTTTTTTTTTCGTGTCACGCCATAGTATGTCACTGGTTGTTTTTCATCCAATTCTCTCCCCCCTTCTCTAATTGTGTGTCCAATCGTCTTTTAAGCCACGAGTGTATGGGCTTAATTAGCTTTAGGTACTAATGAAGCGCAGCCTGTTGGCTTCAGCAGCACAGGTTCCTTTAGTAGTTCCTGTTTCTATTCATTAGGCACGAGAACACTCACAAATCAGAGGTACTGTAGGGACGTCTTTAATAAGAGCAATCTTTTTTTTTTTGGTTGCAAAACGTCTCTGTGGCGTGTCCTAATGAACATGACCCTGGTTTCTTCTGAAACAGAAATGGGCCCCATCGTAGAAATGTAAGGACAAGACTTTGGTTGACAGAATGCCCTGTATACCTTGTAAGTCAGTCAGTCATTTCCACTCTATGCACTGCATTTCTATTTATGGTTCTGTAACATTGCATCCTATTGAATAGTGAGCCCATGCCAGACACAACCAGGACACGTAGGGACTGTATGAGAAGTAATGAAAAACTTGACAGCAGACTTAATACTTTTTGCTTTTATTTTCACATTGAGTCATTGTTGTGTCGGTCTTTTGTAATTCATTCAGTGTTGTGTTGTATTTACTGTGTCGGTTAAGAGTATGAAAACACGTTGACAAAACAGGAACGTTCATCATATGGATCAGATGAAATGCAGCCCAGAGGGAAATCTATGCCAGATGTAGTTTTGGGTAAATGCATGAATGAGCGCAGGCACATGCACATTTTGTTGAAACTGTTTCTGTTATGGCTTTTGATTGAAAATGGTAAACTAAATAGTAAAACATGCTAAAAGCATCTGCTTCAGAAATGACCCAAGTACAGTTTAATCAAGATTAAATGAGTTCTAGATTAGACATCACGTAAAATAGTGAAACTATTATGCATTTTGGAAGCACTGGAAAATGAGCTCAAATCTTTATTTTGTATTTTTCTGTCCAGGAGAAGACAGCTGTACGAGGAGAGGTCTCCATCTTGCCCCCTGTCCTCCAGTCCAGTAAAGCTTTCCACCAAAGATGACAACAGAGGGGTCAGTAACACCACTACTCTAGCTAGTTTATCATTATATTTTTCAGGCAGGATATATTTTATGATGACATCATGCTTTATCTCATACATTCTATACCTCAGTAAATCCAGACAGCAGTTTAAATGAGATATGACACTTGTGTTTGCCATAACTCAGTATCAATTACAATAAACAATATGGGTGACATTTAGGGGTGAAGAATTTGGACCAAGGTAATTTTTTCAGGATATTATTTTATTTTCCATAATTTCTCTGTGTAATAAGAGGCGTTAACTTGTGGTTCTGCTATGAGACATCGAAAGCCGACCCCACCTGATTCCATTCACGTTCACACAATGCTTCTGCGTCTTGACTTCATTACCTATATTCTTTTCTTCTATAGCTCAGCCTTGCCAAAACCCAACACCAGGAGAAACCCGATCTTAAAACAATACAACACAGTTGGAAATGTTCACATTAAAAACAACCACTAAAACATCTTCAGACAACTGATCCTGAACCAACCGCAACACCCTGGAGACATTAGCATAACGTTCACGCAACGCTCATAAAATATCACGTTATATAACATTGTGTCTGGAGTGGGAGGCCACAGAACACTGAGGAAAAACAGCAAGTGTTGTGAACTGACACTGCCAGGGCTGGAATTGAAACTGCGTTGCGATGGCGCAGCCAAACATCTGGCGTGGGAGGGGAGAGGAGGGAGGATACTGTAGGAGGGATGGAGAATCATTTGGGTGGGACTGACTTTATAGAACACCTTCGAGAACAGTATGTGTACAACTGTCTAGGGCTGTGACCATAATAGAAAAGCCATGACAGCGGTGGTTAAGGATGTCATGAAAACAATATAGACACCAAAACACTGTTAATGTGTTCATAAAAGAAAGCTTTTAGCAACTTTATTTATATGTAAAAACAAATCACGGGAGGAGATTTAATATTGGTTATAAACACTTGTTTTTTTAAGTCTGTGTTTCCATCAGCCTAGCTGGAGTGCATGGGGCAAGGAGGGACGGGAATGTTAAAGGGAACTTTGGGTTTTTATCACTTTACACCTAATTGTCCACTTACTGTGTTGAAGGATAACCAAGACTGTTGTTTTGGTGGAGTCTTCATTTCTGAGATGCAATTGGCTGTCTGGCTGCATGCACAAGCACTGTCCTGCAGTGGACGTACATGGATGAAAACCTTTTCTAAACCAACTGTATAGATATTTATGTTTTATAGCGTCTTACAAAAAATAAGATTTAATTTGATTGTATTTTTCCTCAAGAAACCTCGCTTGATGTGCATGTCAGTAAAATGTACTGGAATGTTTGTTCTTCCACAGATTGGAAAAAAACAGGTCTGTTAAAATGTGCTGCTTCACACTGCCACAGTAACACATTTAAAATTTGACATTGTCTTTAGGAATGATTGGGCGACTATAGTGATCTTAACAACCACAGACCAAAGGGAATTGCAAGGGATAATAATACTTGGGTGCCGTTATAATATGTATTGCAGTTCTCGCGTTTCTGCATGTATTGTCAGTACTGTGATTTTCTGCTCTTTTTCTTAATGATACCATTTAGTTATTTATCTAAAGTCAATAATCTTCCAAAAACATTGAATACTATAATTAAAGCTTGGCAATCGTTTGTTTACACATTTCTTATACAAGTTTCATTACAGGAATTTACGTCAGCTGAGACTTATTGAATACAATGTCCTTAACACTATTATACTGTGATGAACAGTATGAAAGTCCTTAGAGAGGTCAATACACAGGTTGCAATCCAAGCAGTTCAAAGAACGCCAAACAATGTCAGTAGATGTATGGGCATATTTGTATAGAGCACATTCATGCTTTACATGGGCATTACAAAGTGTAGGCTATATTTCATTTGCTCTTCCTGAAAGTACACCCTGTGCTGTCATGCTGTCAGTATACAATACTTCAGGGCAGTTCACTCGTTCGTCCTCATCAGAGACTACAGGTGTAAATGAGCAATTGTTGCTATAACCTGGCCCAAGACATATTATTGTGTAATACAAGTTTAATGTGTATTTGTGCACTCTCCCTGTTTCAAATAAATACATTTCCATTCCATTCCATTCTGGCTTTTAGAGATAATATAGAGATAGCAAACCTCACTACATTCAAGTGCATGTTTTGATTACACATACATTCTCAAATGGCCACACAGTGCATTGAGTAACATATTCTTAGCAACAGCATTACAACATCATGCGATTGGTTGGCCATCTCTTTTATTGAGCATCTTTCTTTCAGACTGGAATATAGCAAACACGATCTTTACGAAACTGAATATTGTGCTTTTTAATTCCTATACTGATAGTGCGGTATGTTTGAATGATTGTATATTTAACAAATAAATAACAATTTAGGATAAAACTGAACTTAGCCGGTTCACCGCTTTTCCTTCCTTGGACCACTTTTAATAGGTACTAACCAGTCTGCTCATGGACTGCACCGAATTTGCCAGTTCTTGATGTGCGATGTTACTACATTCTACCACCAAGGCACCTGCAGGTTTCCAGACATTTCTGGGGGGAATGGCCCTAGCCCTCACCCTCTGATCCAGCAGGTCCCAGACGTGCTCAGTGGAATTTGCTGGCTGCAGCAGAACACTGACATTCCTGTTTTGCAGGAAATCACGCACAGAATGAGCAGCATGGCTGGTGGCATCGTCATGCTGGAAGGTCATGTCAGGATGAGCCTGCAGGAACAGTACCACATTAGGGAGGAGGATGTCGTCCCTGTAAAGCACAGCGTTGAGATGGCAACAGTGACAACAAGCTCAGTTTGATGATGTTGAGACACACTGGACCAGAACATGATGGACCCTCCACATCCAAATTGATCCCGCTCCAGAGTGCAGGCCTCGGTTTAACGCTCTTTCCTCGATGATACACGCAAATCTGACCATCACCCCTGGTGAGACAAAACCATGAATCCTCCATGAAGACCACTATTTGACAGTCCTGTCTGGTCCAGTGATTGTTGTTTTTTGCCCATAGTCACGTTGTTGCTGGTGGTGTCTGGTGAGGACCTGCCTTGCACTAGGCCTACAGGCCCTCAGTCCAGCCTATTGCAGACAGTCCGAGCACTTACGGAGGGATTTTGCATTCCTGGTGTAACTTGGGCAGTTGTTGTTGCCATCCTGTACCAGTCCCGCCGGTGTGATGTTCAAATGTGCCGATGTGCAGGTGTTCTTACACATGGTCTGCGACTGAACACTATTAGCTGTCCTTTCTGTCTTCCTGGAATGCTGTCTTAGATGTCTCACAGTACAAACGTTGCAATTTATTGCCCAAGCCACATCTGCAGTCCTCATGCCTCCTTGCAGCATGCCTAAGGCAAGTTCACACAGATGAGCAGGGACTCTGGGCATCTTTCTATTAGTGATATTCAGTAGTCAGTAGAAAGGTCTCTTAGTGTCCTCAGTTTTCATAACTGGTCTTATTTGCCCACTGGCCATAAGTGGTTAGTGTCTTAATGACTGTTCCACAGGTGCATGTTCATTAATTATTAATGGTTCATTGAACAATCCTGGCAAACAATGTTTAAATCCTTTAATACTAAGATCTGTGAAGTTATTCAGATTTTTACAAATTATCTGTCAAATATATTGTCCTGAAAAAGGGATATGTCTTTTGGTTTTTAGTGAACATGTACCAGTATGTGTTTTGCATAGTTTGTATGCATTCAATTTCTTTATGGTCGTGTTCCCAATGCACACTTGTGAATGGAGCCCTAGGTCTTAATGTGTCTCACTATAAAATAAAATTGTAATTTTATCCATTTCACCACTCACTGGAAGAACACTGTCAAAGTTACGATACACAGCTGAAGTAGTTTATTTTCTTCAAATGTACAACTTGTGGAAAAAAAGCATAAAATTGTATGTGGAGATTGTTACGCACACATTTTGGATTTTGTCATCCGACGCATTCATATTGGTTGCGCATGCAACTGGACAGCCACATTTCAGAAATAAAGGTTTCACCAGAACTTACTGGGTGAGGCTTCAGCACTAAAACAACTGTGTTCATTTACCCAGCCAACCTGAAATTCCAAAACTGTAACAGCCCTACTACTGTCCCACTCAATGCTACATTCAAGTTCAAGAACAAGAAACACCAATGTAAATGCAGTTACAGTGAAAATCTTAAGCAATGCTATGAGGGCGTCGCAAGGCAGCCATCTTCACCGGTGCCAAGCGGAACACACACCCATGCAAATCAGTCACTCGCCACAGTCCAAAGTCCCACGCTGTTTTCTCCCATTTACATTCCCAAACTCAACCCATTAACCCATTCTCTCCGGTTACTAAGGTGGATGGCCACAGGAAGTCGGTGATGCCACCCAGTGACAGTGATCTGGAGGCCCGCCTCAATAGCTGGAACCTGGGGGTAGGCCTATCACAGCATATCTCCAATAGTTACAACTGTTAGGCATCACACCAGTGTTGGTTGGACTTCAGACCATTTAAAGGTCTCTAGCTCTGGGCCATCAAACAGGCCTCAGTCCCTCATTTGAGATTAGTGACTGGGCTCACCAACTTAAACTTTTAAACCCCCTCTTTGGGCTTTTTGAGGCTTAGCTGTTTTATAACGGTTGACTCTCTTACTCATGGTCATTTAATGTCAACTACAGTGTTAGATCATCCTGTTTTCAAAAGACTGTGACCCTGCATGCTCCCTGGCAGCTGTCATCTTCACTCTGTGAAGCTGCCTTGGATGTTCATAGAGAAATAATGAGGTCACAACCTGAGGAAAAGAGAGAAAAAAGGGAATAAAATGTGATGAAATGTCTAATCATTACATTAGTTTCTCTTTACGGCTTAATCCCATAGTAGGTTGGAACCGCTGATCGTTTTACTTCGTCAGACTGTCCACTTGTGTCTTGAACCACACTAAGGTAGTCTGACATTTCAGTTGTCATTCTCATTACCCTTTCCTCTCCATTTTTTTGTAATCAAAAGGAACAGAGCAGGCGTTTGACGAGGGAATGTGTATACAGCGGTGTCCCTGGGCCCATAGACGAGCCTAGGATAGCTTACTGAGTAACTGTTGATAAGAAGTCTGACTATGGCAAAAAGAAGAGCCAAACAGAAATGGCAGAACACACACACACACACACACACACACACACACACACACACACACACACACACACACACACAGGCAGTCTGAAAATGGCCTGGGGTATTCCGTTTCTCTAAACAGTGGGAGTTAATGGAAGAAACTAACCATGTGTTAAGTGCTGCCCTTTGAAGTCAGAAGTCCTGCATTGTTTATGACAAATCGAGGTTGAAGGTTTGTGTGCGTGTGTGTGTGTGCGTGTGTGTGTGTGCGTGTGTGTGTGTGCGTGTGTGTGTGTGCGTGTGCGTGTGCGTGCGTGCGTGCGTGAGTGCGTGCGTGTGTTTCTTTTTCCAGACCAACATTCACCAAAATGTCCTGACGTTACATAAAACATAATATAAAGTTATGACTTTTTGCAAGAAAAGTTGTGAGATCTTATAGTTTAGGTTGGGGGTGAAGGAACAGTTTAGGTTTTGGAATTAAGGTTCCAGTAGTTGAGTTAGGTTAGGGTAAAATTTAGGATTAGGGAAATGGGTTCAGGGAAATGGGTTTGAATGAAAAACAAAGCGTTTGGTTTGGTTGTGGTAAACTTAGCCTTGAGATGTAAAACTGAATAAATCTTCCCATATTTCTGTCTTACAGATTGAGAACCCAAGGTATTTGAGAGAGAACCCCATTCCGCTGTCTCCGGTAAGTGTAAGGGAGGGTTAAGGCCACTTACAGTTGGAAGACTGATACGACAGAATTCACTCACTCATTATTACCTACCCACGCTCTTATGTCTATGTTGTAGATATTCCTCAAATCCAGCCTGCAGAATAGCACTTTGACTGATGAAATTCCAGTTACAAGACAGGATAAAGAGGTACGCACTAGTTTAACCGGATTGCCACAGTCAGACTTGGACAATAACTTGGCGCTGGCTTTATATCTGCACAAGAAGAGCAGACAATTTAATCCACAATCTGCACTTCCTATGTCTATTATAAAGGGGATTTGGGCTGATAAGTGGGCAACATCCCATCCAACCCTTGCAAAAATGGCATCACTAATCTTTAAGCAGAAGTCACATAAAATGACATTCCATGTCCAGTCCTGCCACTGTAGTCTTTCTACTTAGGCAGCTTTTCTGTGTTTAGATCCACAATTTTTAAACTGGAGTTTGTATTGTTTCAAAATGGCAAACTGAAAGTTTAAGAGACAGAGAAAGCTGCATTTTGACAGTTTCTTCTTTTGTAGATTTAAGATGAATATCCCCCTCTGATAGAAGACTTTCAAGACCCGTCCAGGTCCCAATTGCCCTTAATCACGCTGTTCAATTCAAAACTGAGCATGTCCATAGTGTTTTTATGTCCCTGGGGCCAAACGCTGCACTCAATTAGAAGAGCAGAGCTTTGCCCTTAGGGGCTTTACCCCCATTAACCAGGTTATTCATTCTAACTGACGCTGAGTAGAACTTACCATGACATATTCAGCCCAAACATGTATCAAATGTCATTATGTGTTTGTTCAGTTTCAACAGATGAAAGAGAATACCTTTTGATTGAATTTTACTTCTGTTTTCATATTTTTCAAAATATGAGGTGTTTTTAAGTAGGCCTACGCAACAATACTAATACAACATCAGTAGACTAATTTGAGGTCTGGGATACATCACGACATTTAGATTTAAGTGTAGTTCATAACCCTTTCACACTTGTTTGGTGTGTGTGTCTTTTGGCACTTTTGCAAACTCATTTAGCAGACACTTTTATACAGAGTGCCTTTTCAGAGATTATGGGGTAAGGTGACTTGCTCACCTTGTCAGCTTAGTGATTCAAACCTTTGTTAAATAGGTGATTGAAAAGATATATTGTAAATAATTATAATATTATTTTGCAATATAGCTAGTTAAAGGAAATGGGATGGCTGGTCCTTGGTTTATGCCCAAAAGTGAAGGAGGAGAGGGAAATAAAGATGCTCAAAGTCAAAGTTGTTTATTTATCATATGCATTGAATAACATACATCATCCTATGCAGAGAAATTCTTTTGACATGGCTTGGCGATTCTATGCAGTGGGCTTAAAAACAAGAATTACAACAATATAAGAATTTTAAAATAATAATGACTATAGTAATAATAATAATAATAATAATAATAATAATAATAATAATAAAACACTATGTACTGAGCAGTGGTCTGGAAAATGTACAACAGTAGAAGTAGTAAATATTAAAGAATTGGTATGGAAAATTGCTTTTAAAGGTGCATTTGAATTCTGCTACATCAGATGTAAAGAGCATAAAGTGACCAGAGAGTGTTAGTGCTCAACAGACGATTTGCGATCAGTGTCTGTGTTCCATGTTGAGCAGCCAAATGGCCTGTGGGAAGAAACTGTTTTTAAATCTGGTGGTCCGTGCCTTGATGCTCCGGTAACGTCTACCAGACGGCAGTAGTGAGAAAAGTTCACGGCCTGGGTGGCTGTGGTCTTTGAGGATGTTCTTTGTTTTCCTAAGGCATCGCTTATGGTAGATGCCTTGCACGGAGGGGAGGCAGCAGCCAATGATGCGCTCCGCTGACTTCATAACCCTCTGAAGGGCCTTACGATCAGCAGCGGAGCAGCTGTCGTACCAGGCTGTATTGCAGCCTGAGAGGATGCTCTCAATGGTGCACCTGTAGAAGTTTGTTAAAATCCTGACAGACATGCCAAACTTCTTGAGTCTCCTCAGGAAGTATAGATGCTTTTGGGCAGTTTTTGTTACCGAGATTGTCTGTCTGGACCATGTGAGGTTGTCGCTGATGAACACACCGAGGAACTTGAACTCTGAAGCTCTCTCGACTTCAGGTCCATCGATGTGTATGGGGGCAGGACCCTCCCTCTGCTGCTTAAAGTCCACTATCATCTCTTTTGTCTTGCTGACGTTGAGAGAGAGGTTGTTGCTCTGGCACCAGTTAGCCAAGGCTCTTACCTTTTCTCTTTAAGCAGTCTCATCGTTGTTGGAGATGAGACCTAGGATGGTTACACACATTTGTTTTTGTTAGTATTTTTATGTGTTTTACTGTGTAGGAGGTTGACAGATTCTGGAAGAAGATCTGGTCAGCCATTTTGTTTCAATCGAGACCAGAGCAATCCCCATCACAGCAAGGTGGTCTATAGTTAAAAAGTGCTCAGAAGCACTGGACTTTCAAAAGAGGAAATTATTAAGAACTGGGATTTTATCGTTGGTGTGTGATTCAGGATCTACTAAAACAGGGGCCAGACAATGTGGACAGAAGCATTTTATTATCCTGTACATTTTAGACAAGAACCGGATACATATAGTATATATGATTTCAAGCACTTCAGGTTAAAAATAAAAGGGTAGATGTCATTTATCACACCATTTACATTTGTGTATATTTCAGACAATCTAGACTTTGATAATTGTACCCAATGTACCTTAAATTGTATAACGAACTGTATGAAGATGTAGTGGAGAGTATTCTTTCAATCACCTTATCCACCCAGTACTACATTAATTTGATACCCATTACTGCTCTCAATACATTTTAATTTTGTTAGTGGAATGTTTTTTTTCAACAACATACTGTAATAGACAATGGAAATAGGAGGATGCCTGTAAAGCATCTAAAAGAGGCTTAATAGCGATGGAAATAGGTATAGGGGACAGAAGGCAATCTTGCCTAGTCCCTTATTCTATGGCCCAATAGTCTGGGTGACATTAGGCCTAGGCAGATCTAGTGATTATCCCTTGAGTTAAATTTGTCTTCATAGTGAGAGAACTAATTTGGTTTTATTTATATTTTATTTTTATATTAGGATGGTTAAATATGTAACATCCCCTTTTTTAACACATTTGTCCCCCAATAATAAGTCAATGTCCAGATTAGGTGTTTAAGTGGGGTTATTGTTTGAATTGGAGTTGCTTACAGATTAGGTTTAAGATTAGGGTTTTGGCTAGGCTGACAGTTTTGTGAAGGGCTGAATAGTGGCTTTCGATTGCTGTATTGCTTTCATGGCTACGTTGAGAAATGTTTGTTTATTGATCACATATATGTCTGATCAGCAGTGCCGGAAATGCAGTAGTCAATTTTGTTGTTCCGAATTTATGCAATCCATGCATCTATATTATTATCTATAAAAACAGTTTGGATAGATTTAGAAATGAGATCCTTGCCGTTCTAGCAGTATATAACATGACAGGTTTTGCGCATGTTTACAATATGTAATTAACCTATATATGTGACGTGCGCAAAAAGGTCCCGGTACCGGGTACCCTCGGGATGAAGTTTAGGCATAAATTTAAGACAATGTGGTTAAGATTATGGTAAATTTAATTATTTCCGGATTTATCTGGTTCCACATTCATTAGTTTGTTTTTTACGGTCAGACTGTCTTTTTACTTTCCTCTGTTTGCAATATACTGTATTGTCTCTGTGAAAGAACATTTATTTAATTTGAGTGAATTAGACACTCCCATGGATCCAGTATAAACAAGGCTGAAGGAAGACGTGTGTGGAGGAGTGTTAGAGTGAAAGTGCTGTGATTGGTCAATATTAGCCCTATTTAGCCAATGCTTATTGTGCCTAAGAATTTTCGTTTGGCTAATGAAGGTCAAGTTTGACATTATGCATTATTTTATTTGTTCCCCCAGTTTGTCTCCCTCTGTAATTGGTTGTTTAATTACCCTTACACTGCGCAGTTGGCAACTCCTCAGCAGGTGCAGGATATTCAAAGGGTGCTCAAATAGCCTCTGTCAACCACATCGCAGAGCAGTGTATCCATAGAAATATAATGAATAGAAAGGCCATTGAATTGCTGTCGCTCTGACCATTCTGCTACATTGATTTGAATTGGAATGGCCATTCTATCCATTCAATTT
>JACXGM010001114.1:20222-43634 GCA_016801145.1 Umbra pygmaea | reverse complement strand
TAAGCTCATAGGCACCCGATCTGCACAGATGGAGTCAATGGAAAGTGTCGTAGCAAGGTACCTTCCATCCGACTATCTACTCCATTATCCTGGGCAGCATTGTACCAATTTGCGCTGCCTCGTGCTGGAGCTCCGGACCTAGTCGCAGAAGCCATGAACTGGATCAAACCCAAGGCCATCGTAACGTAGTTTGTTCTGCGAAACAGTGACTTGGACTTTATCAGCACATTTTGTGCATTCCTGAGAATAGTATGTTTCTACAGACCACAAAAAGAATAGTCCCTGTCTGTTTTAGTGTGTTTATTTTTTTTCAGTCCTTAATGACTATGACCCAGGTATAACCATTAATCATGTTTCTCTCCAGGGTGCAACTTTACCGTAAACTAGTCTCTTCTTTGTGACTGCGGTCACTGCTGTCTCCCATTGAAAAGCTATGGGAAACCCCTCCACTAGTCAGTTCTTTATATAGAATGAGAAAAACACCCCGTGTGGTTTTTAAATGGAGGCTTGTTTTCCTTGTCTCAAGATGTCATCTTTCTATCTTACACACACACACACACACACACACACACACACACACACACACACACACACACGCGCGCGCGCATGCCACCTCTGTTAAGAAGTCACTATGACTCAGAGTTGATTCTTGCCACCTGAACCTTATCATATCCAGCGGTTTCCTGTAAGCAGGCCTCGCCTAGCATGGCGTAATTCTATGACCACTGCCAGGAACATCACTAAAGCCTCCTGGGAAATGCCCCGGGGCTGGACCTGGTCTGCGCCTTGACAGATTAACCATATTAAAGATATTAACATGCACTCTGCTCTCACAGCAAGCTTTTAATACCCCAGTTCAGCCACTGACTTCATTGTTTGAAGAGCGGTTCCAATGGAATAGTTTGTGTTGTGCAGGCCATCACAGATTCAGATCATGTTGTTTTAGACACTCCCCTTTACTGCATTGTGCTTACTAACAGGTGCAAAAGGTTGGGTCTGGGACATGTTTAAACAGCACCACTCAGCCAGTCCCATCTGTAGGAGTATGGTTGCTTTGGCGTAGTATGCATATAGGCTGATGTTGGTCTATTGGTCTGTCAAACTGCCTTCTGAGATCGACTACTACTTTTCCCCTGGCACTAGTGTTTTCCTGTCAGGGTTTAGGAGCTAAGGCTGAGGTTCAGCTACCGATCTGTCCCTTGTAAAAGGTGTAATGATACAACCGCTTCCATGGGTCAAATTTATGGCATGGCCTCTTCTCAGTGTTCAATTTAATCAGGTCTCTATGTAGTGTCATTAAACAGCCAGCTGTCTAAAGACTTTGAATGTGTATAGTTTGTGTAACAGATCTGTCTGTCTTAAAAGGGATTCCTATGTTGAATAGTAGTGCATTATTTCAAGGAGGAGGATGTCTTTTTTCTCCACCAATTCATTATTTTCATGACAACTCTAAAAGTTGGTTACAAACTTTGACATCTGCAGTGTTTTCCATTTTACCTCAATTATTGTAAGATATATTAACTTCTCCCAATGGGCAAGCTGGCAGGTTGTTGCTGGCGTTTAGTAGATGTCAAGCAAGGCACAGCAGATTGGATATTCATGTTACATCTGTATTATGGTAAAGAGAAGTTAGCAGACATTTTGTGAACACATTTTGTCTGCTTAACTCCGTTACTTCAATCAGCTCAATCTCCTCTGTATAGTCCTGGAGTCACAAGGAAAAGTCAAATCCAAAGAGAGAAGAATAGGAGAGAAGACAGACTTCACAGCTCCCATTTAGTTATATCAGATTTACTTGAAGCTTTGGGATAAAAGAACAATTCCATTTTGGGGTTGTGAGGAAAAGACTCAACGTTTACATTTGAGTAATTTAGCAGACACTTATCCATTGTGACATACAGTTAGTGCATACATTAAGAAAGCTAGGTGGAACAACCATACAACTTAATGAGTAAGTAAGGTATATCCAATGGCTGAAAAATTTAGTTGCATGGACAGAGAAGAGTTTTGACTGGGGACATCCAAGAGCCCGGAGGTGGCAGAACGAACAGCCTGGCTAGGAATCTAGGCATTCTGGAACCTCTGCCAAAGGGGAGTTGCAGTAGTCCAGTTAGAATTTTTTTCAGAGAGAACAAGAACTTCTGCTGCAAAGATTGCAGAACACTGTGTGAGACGTTTGTCAGTGCTGGGTCCCCCTCAACCCACACCCCCGCAAAGATTGTGCTTTTCTGTTCTTGTCGCTCATTCATTCATACGTACAGAACCACGGTCTGTTACTCAGGCCCTACTATGCATTTCATCACCCAAACGTTGTTGAATGACTGATGTCAAGTGGCATTTACATAATTACATTGATTTGCAGAGAGCTAAAAAGTCAGTTAACACTTGCTTTCATAGTTGTAGTCAGGAAATTGACATGCAGCACCGGCTTCTCCTGTTTCTTAACATGCAGCATGGCAGCTGAATCTGAAAGTTGCCAGTAGGTATCCTGACCAGTGCTACAGTTTACTTAATATTTTTTTGGGACATGTGTACCTATTCAAAACCACACTGTTGTTTATTTCTAATATAAAAACAGCTCTGTATAACTTGAGAAGATATAAAATCATAGGGAATAGGCTATAATCTCAGTTTTTAATCTACAGTTGCATGCTCATTTAAAATAACACTGTAGTTTACTTATGAACAACTCTGTATAACTCAAGAAGATTTAAATTAATTTCCCCATGAATAACAAAAGTGTGTGACAACATGTTTACTGATGCCTCGTTCATTAGTGTGTTCGAACACACGTGTGCGTGCAGTTCTGAGGGACGCCATGGTCAAGGAGGATGAGTGAACAGTTTTATTTTATGGAAAACCTTAATGAGCCTAATACAATTTAATACTTGGTTCAACACATCCTAAACATGATCTGGAATTCACACGCAGGTTTTTTTCCCTTTTTATTATGTAAATGTATATTTTGCTACCATGCTTTATAAGTTTATTACCCTAACTGGAGAAGGAAGAAAAAATATTTACTGTAACATTCCAAAATACACAGAGTTTAAATGACTGCCCAGAAGCCGTTTTCCAACCAGGGACGACATGTAACAGTATTTGCCAGTAAGCTCCAAAGTAAATATTCAATTGACTAAACCTTGTAAGTACATTGGTCTTACAAGCAAAACATGCTCACCTTGTGTGATTCCAGTTTATGCTGACTGTCTCAAAGTCTTTTTTCCTCTCGACTGAATGACGGTCCCAGAGCTGCCAAGTCCTGACACCAAACCAGGCGAGTCATGCCCTAAGGAAGCAGTCAGTCTCCCTGTGTAGCCCTGGGGGGAACCAGATAACGGAGACACAAGACGGGGGTCATTTCTTCCTCTCATCAGCCTTAGCCAGGGGTAATTTTTATGGTTGTCTTTCCCAGGAAATAGGTGGACACAGTTCTTTCATGTGGCTAACGCCATTCTCTCACCATCACATGGACAGTCAGATAGGAGAGCCTCCCAGAAAGTGTAATGTAAATACTTTGAAGTGCTACTCTGGGGTATCTGTACTATTTACATAAATTATTACAACTTTCACTTCCATACTTCTTAAAGAAAACAATCTACTTATTATACCATATGTTTTCCCTGACACCCAAAAGTACTTAAAATGATTACCAGGGAAAGAAAAATATCCAATGCTCACACTTCAAGAGAACATTCCTGGTGATATCTGTATCATCTGATCCAGTGTATCTAATAAACACTTTTTTATAAATTACTATGTGTCTGTGAGTTGGAGTGGGCCCAACATTTCAAACAAATGTTTTTTTTCTGCCTAACAAGCAATTCATCGTGTTTTTAATTGGTCTTCTAATGATGCAGCTAAGGATTCTAATAGATTTTAGCAACATTTTTACATCCTCCAGAGGTAGCGTACGAAAGGATTTCGAAAGATCCCACCTGGGGCTTTGCAAACAGCCCAGGAGAAATGTGTATTGAGGGGAAGTTCTTCTTGTCTAAGTCAGTGGGCTGGGCTGGTTTCTGAGCGTACCCAGCTAAAGACGTCTTGAATGACACACCCACAAACGCACAATTGCTGTCTCGAGCAATTTGAGACAAAAACATTAAAAGCACTGCCTTATCTTCAAATACTTTATATTACATAGGCATGTAAAAAAAAACATCTTTCAAAATATGATGGACATATTAATATAGCCTGTAAGAAACATATTGATTATTGGAAGCAGGAAAATTTGAAGAGGGTTATAGTGGCACAAAATTTTTATTTGAGATCTTCATCCAAATCTACTGTAGGCATACTCATGCCTGTTAAGGCTGTCTTCTATTAGGCTCCAGTTGGTTGCTTTGATTCAGAATTAGAAGCACATTTATGCACACCAGTATTCATTTTGACCCTAAAAAATGTAGTATGTGAGCAGGATAGAAACTGAATGGCACTATGAACTTCATCCAGTTCTATGATATTTGGGTGCCTTTGCAAGGATAGTTTAGTTTAGTTATTTTATTGTCCACGAGTGGAAATTTGTCTTTGGGGTCATACATCACACACAAGGAAACCAACACAACATAAAAATATACATACAAAAACCTACACATCCACCCCTACTCATTCATATCTACTCAACATTTAAAATTAGAATGGCAGTTGGCACGAATGACATCTGGTACACATTTCTACTTGCCCTAGGTTGTCTAAACCGTCTCCTTGATGGTAACAGCTGAAATTTAGAATGTGTGGGATGAGGAGAATCCTCTATAATAACCCATGATTTTTGTTTAAACTTTGATAAATATATCTCATTCAGTTGTCTTTCTGTTTTACCTACAATTGCACTAGCTATGTTAACTACCCTAGGCAATATCTGCTTTGATTTAACAGTCAGTACTCCATACCACATAGTCATATTTAAAGACAATACTACTTGTTTGCAAATGGATGTTTTTGCATTGTTAATATTATAAGATATAACTTAAGCACACATCAAAATCCAAAAGGAAATGGATAGTCAACGAAACAAAATCGATATTTTTGTAGAACATCTTAGTCTTAGACAGTATTGAAAACCTTGCATCGGCAGACTTTAAGCACAGACCAAAGCATCTCTAGAATCTATGTGCATCCTTTATAGGAAATATGTTCTCCAATCTCATAAAAGCATTATAGGAAAAAGCTGTCATCCACGCAAAATGGTGTGTACCAAATATAATTTGAAAATGGTCAGTTTTTTGTTTAATTCCTTTAACAAAAGAATCAGATGAATTCCACGTTGAAGAAGTACAATATAGCTCATCTGTTGTTTAATAGACTATTGAACATCCTTATCCAGTGTGCTAGCCATGGACGTTACAGATCTACTTGCTGAATCAAGGTTTTATGTGTTCCTTGAAGGCTGACATGAAGACTAAAGTCCTGGAGGCCAAGCACCAGGAGGAGAAACTCAAGCTACAGCAGAAGCATGACACAGATGTGCAAAAGGTCAGAGGTCACAGTGAGCAATGAACAAACCTAATTTTGTGTAAATATATTTTATAATCTACAGTAATATACAACTACTGTACAACCATATAATAATGTGTAGGTTACAGTACCTCTATCGATGAAACATTTTTGCAGGTTACAGTTCTCCACAACATTACCATTTAAAATGAGTGTAAACGCACTCTAAAGTGAGAGCGGTGCAGAAATGTGAGATGCCCTGTAGACTTTACCACCTACATCCTGCGGACAGTGACGGCTGATGACTGGGCTCTTCTTTCTCATCACAACTTCTTAATAGTTCCTTGATAGAAATTGATCTGATCTGTAAGTAGCAGTCGGTTTATGGGTAAATTGTCTCCGCCTCACTTTAGGCACCTGGGATCTGTCAGCGTTTTCAGGAAAAAGCTGTTTTTTTATTGTTGTCACAGAAGCATTAAAAAAATAGCCCGCACATTGCCTCTCTTTAAACTGTCAATCATCTGTTCGAGTCTGACAGGAGACATGGTGACGGCTCCACTCCTCCTGCTTTTTCTCTTTAGTGTCATTGAAGGGAAGTCCCAGTAATTGCACACAGATTGTGAGTGATGTCAGATTCAATTTGGTCCTGGTTTTACCCAGCCGTCTGATGGCTTCAAAGAGGAGAGGTGGAGTAGAAACATTAACAAGTCCACTTAAAAGAGCATGTGGAAGCGAGCTAGCGCTAATTTTAATTAGCCCAGGTAAATTAATTATGGATGAGTGTGCAGAGATAAAGATAGCCACTCTGTCTTATAAGATGATGAGTGGATAACCAACGAACAGTTTGGCCTGGTACACTGATGGATGTGTATCAGTAACCACCGTAAACAAACAGGGATTAATATGGCTCTTTGTTCACGCTTTTAAGTGCTGCTCAAGGATCAGTCCTCTCAGGATGGATGACGGTTACGATCTGTATCCCTTTGCCTACATTTTAAACCACTCCACAGCACAACACATTTCACAACCTTAAACTACTAAATGTTGACTGTATGGCTTTGCAGAGTTGTCTAGGTTAAAAAGCACCACATATCATTACTGTACATGGTTCCTTTATGTGTAATGGCGCATCTTCCCCTACACAGTTAGATGGTATTAGTGTCTTTCATTCTGGCTAGAGTCTGTGTATTAGAGATTTTCTAAAAGCCCTAAAATGACTGTAGTAAAAGGTGTCCTTCCTCCGCTGGCACTTCAGTCACTCTGGACCCTGACACTATGTTATGAGCACCCCCCGCTGTCTGCCCAAAACACACCCTCATCTGTCCTCTCTCAGGAAAGCCAATGGAATAAATGGACTTTCCTAAATACTCTGTACTTTCCCCCTAATTTTCTTCCCTTTCATCTCTCCAAACCGTCTGATTCTGGCCCGGATGGGTTTAGAGACAGTGTACTTCTAACACACAAATCAGCACAAATACACCCTGAAGGTCCCCAGGACTGTTTAGGAGGGGAAATCATCTATTTTACTGGGTTTTCATCAAAAGCTCCTCTGTTTATATCAAAGACAAGGCAGCACTGGAGTGGTTCTCAGTCTTGAACTTGTGCCCCCTCTCTCTTTCTGTCACATGCTAGAAGGGAAAATTCCCTGTACTATACCCTGATGGAGCTTACAGGCACCCAAGCCCACGCAAGGTGTCACTAGAGTGCAAAGATGCAAGGCAAACAAATTTGATTACTATCCCCAAACAGGACTGTGCTCATTAGCATTCCCCTCTTTGAGACCATTGGGCTAGTCCAAATGAAATCTCACCCTTAAGTACTGTATAAATGTTCACTTTTAACATCAGTTATTGCAACTCTTATAAATGTTTATGAACCAGATCTATTGGAAGTAGTTTTCTTTTGAGAGAGACATGCTTACACACAAGTTCAGATATACACAAAAAACGTGCATTTTTAGGCAGGAACACATACACAAATTTGGACACACTTTGGATCCAGAATGGGTTGGTGTGGTACTGTGTTTACCGGTACATACAGATGTGGCCAAAAGTATTGGTACCCTATTATTTTATTCAAATGCACCATTCAACCTGAAAAGTTTTGAAATTAAATATATTTTGTCATCCATACATGCATGTCTTTGGTTTGCATTTGAAAAAGAAAAAAAAGGATGTGATAATAATTCTTGCATGTTCTATAAAGATAATATTGATACAATTATTTCATATTATTTCTAAAATGTATTTTAGTGAAACCATTCTCTTTTAATTAGTATCACAGGCATTTTAATTACATAAAGCACAAATTCAGCCATGTTCACTTGAGAAAATTACTCACTCTGCTGTTTTGTATCACTGTGTTTCACACTGAACATGCAATAACACACAATAGAAGTAATGGGTTTGAGAGTTGTGTGAAAAAGTTATAAAAAAGGTTATAGCCAAGCATGGTCAATGTAAAGGCTACAAGACCATCTCTGAAATGCTTTATCTTCCTTTGAGCACTGTTGTGTTGTCAATATTATTAAGGAGTTTAAGGCCCATGGGACTGTAGCCAACCTCCCTGGATGTGGCCTCATGAGGAACATTTACCCAAGAATGAAGAAGGTTGTTTGAAATGTGAAAGATCCAAGGAAAACATCCATAGATCTAAGCTGACATTCAAGGTGCATTAGTTAAGTCACACCATCAGGCACTGTCTGAATGAAAATGGGCTCCATGGTAGAAGACCCATTTCTAAGAAAGAAACACAAAAAATCCCTTACTGGAGTTTGCCAAAATGCATGTGAAGGAGCCACAGTCCTTCTGGGAGAATGACTTTTGGACTGCCTCTGTCACTGGGTGCCTTGAATCTGGCTAGAGCACAATGAAGTCAAAGGACTATCAAGGCATTTTAGAGCAAAATGTACAGCCTAATGTCATTTAAACATACAGAGCTTGTCAGTCTTTTCCTATGCCCATGTGATGAGGGATTTAAAGCAGAGTGGTAGAGTGGAAAAGTGGGCAAATCCCAACCTATTAACTCCATTTATTTAATGGACTATAATACAATACAGATATTCAACCATTGCACTTAACATGAATCCATCCTCCTCCATACAGGAAGACTAATTAGAGCGATAGGAGCCCTACCAATGTCACAGTATTCATATACTGTAAGTAAAAGATCTTATTTCAGCCCATGTTGCCTGACAATTATCAGTGGTTAGAGCTTGCCAAAATTATGAAAATTTGAACAAATCTATGTTAATATTTAAACAGTATTGTCAAAGTTCCTAACGTTAATGTAGGTCATTATACTTTAGGTAGCAGACTACAGGAGATGAAAGGCTCTAGCAAGCATCTTTACCACATCTTTGAACTTCTATGAATTCCACAGCCCAGTCGCAAGTTTGGTAGCCTTAATAGAAAGCAAGGTATTCATTTTTTATTACGATGTATAGACAACTTCTACTGTTATTAAAATTAGATTATGCTTATTTATCTGCAAATTCAAAAGCTACAACTCTATTTTTCTATAATATAATAATTTGTTTTAATGGTGATAATTTAACAAAATATAACAGCAGTTGCAGTTTTGGGAATAATAGTGCTGCTGAGGTTTGATTGCACACACACGTACTGCATGTTTTCATCAGCTGATCATCACACTGACAGCAACAACATGTTGCAAATGATCTGTTTGAATTTTTTTTAACCAGTAGCCTACATCCCTGGGATCCATGTCTGGGAAGTTGACCATGTTTTTAAAATCACTTTTACAAAAACACTTTCAAATTATTTTGTTTTAAAATTAAAACCCTACACTTGCACCTTTCTTAATCAGAGTCTTTATTTGCTGTGGGACTTTTATTTACATGAACGGTCAATTGGCGTGGCTAATTACGTCTGCAGTTGTGACTTCCCATCCAAAATCTGGTTATTCTTATTCAGTGCAGCTGGCGAAATGACACTCCATTCTATAAATCACTACATTTAACAAACGTTAAAATACAGGGAATATTTATACCTGCAAAATTTCCCCAATTCTGTCCAGGACCACCAATAACCCGGAAATGTGCTGGTATTGTTTGAGTCTCAAAAGGGTGGAGATTACAGAATTCATGCAACAACTGCCACAGATACAGGATCGTGCAATTATGTTCAACTACACTAGACCACAAAGGTTTCATTGTCGATTATTCAATGCATTTAGGCATTAGAAAAATGTAAAAATATGTAAATTTCACCATGTAATCACGGCCTATTGACATCTAAAAAGGTACAAGTCAAAACATTGCCTTTATTAGGAGAAGGTGCTGCATTTTAGGATGGTTTCTGATGCATTTGAGGACTACTAATTTCAAATTTAGGAGCTGGCTTCAGTGTTAACACTTTGTGAAATACTCAGACCAAAAATTAGGACTGACAGAGATGTTGTTCAGAGTTCCTTCAAAATCAGAAAGTTAGGAGCTACTTTTCCCCTTATGTTGTGAATACAGGCCCTGGTAAAATTGTGAGTAATAATCTGGATGTGACAAAGGGCACTCAACATTTTTAGAGGCCTATACTGGCTGAAGTAGAGGTACTGTAATTGTTTTGAACGAGAAAGACAATCATTGATTACTCATGTTATGAGATCCAGGAACTCAGGTTTATTAGTAGTCTTGCAATTACAATGTAGCATGAATGAAGTAATTTACATTGCCAAGCTTCCATTCAAATAATCAAGCATTAACATTGAAGTGCGACCAACAACTTCAGCAGCCTCAGGTTGATCACCTTTTTCTAAAGGAAATAAAAATACATTGAGATAGACACCAAATTATGCAAAGGATTCAAAAAGATTTGGAACAGTACATTACCTCTGAGGATATTTCACTCCAGTACTTTGTTTAAAAGTCATAGTTTCTCTTGGAGAAAAGCGAATGTGGGAAAAGATCGCTTTTCTTCGCTCATAACTGTTCCGAGTCTGAATAATGCTGGATAGCGGTAGAACAGGATAAGGGACCATGGGGATGTTTAAATGTTGCCCAATGTCATCACTTCTTGGTTTAAGGTTTGCAGCCAGGTCTTCCCATTTGTGGTGCCTAATCCATGGGACCTGTTCTGTTGTACCCTGACCTTGCCTGTTGCCAGTGGACTGAGGAATCATTTGGCCTGGCTTGACCATTTGCCACCAGTCCTCTGGGATACCGTTTGCCAGTGTGGGTCTCTTGGTCATCTCCTGGAGCTTCAGGCTGCTAGAATCTTGAACTTGCTGCTCAGTGATGAGTGGGGATTTTGTGGACTGCGGTATCATTTGGCCTGGCTTGACCACTTGCCACCATTTCTCTGGGATACGGCTTGCTTGTGTTGTTCTCTCGATGAGAGCTGGGGGCATCAAGGTGCTGGAGACAGAGGGCGAATTTGCCTGACCTCGGTTACCAGATGACTCCGGAATCTTTTCGCTTGGCTTCAGTGTTTGCCGCAATGCATTTGTTGTACTGCCCTCTAGTGTAGATCTCATGGTCATGTCTGGGAATGTCGAATTGTTCGGTGTTTGTTCTGGACGAGAGACAGAAGTTGATACTTTTGGAGAAGTACTTGTGTTTGTCATCTCCGGCGGCATCTGGCTGCTGAAGACTCGTACTTGTTGCTCATCAACAGAGGGTAATGTTTTATCCTTAATTTGCTGGCTACCAGTTGGCAAGGGAATGGAAAGGTTTGTCAAAACATCACCAGAATTCCCTTTCAAAGTTTCATCAACCTTAGGAGCACCAGGTCTGTTGGTCGTCCAAAGATTCTGTCGGTTGGAGAGTTCTGGCTGCTCAGGGACAAAAGGAGATTTCGTCCCATGACCTTCTTGCTTACCAGAGTATTGGGGAATGGGACGGCTAACCTTTACCCTTATCCACTTCACATTTGAGTGACTGTTTAATGGTACATGTATGTTAGTAATTTCTGGGAGATTTTGATTACTGGAGACTTGACCTGGATTCTCAGGAACAAGAGGAAACATTTTTCCCTTGGTTTGCTGGTTTCTTTGGGATTCAGATGTGGTAGCTGATTTGTGCTTTCGCAATAGCCAGTCATTAGCATTGCCATTTGTTGGTCCATCAGGATCCTTTCTCTGGGAGAACAGTGCACTAGAAGCAGTTTTGTAGTTAGGTCTGACGAACCTCTTGGGCTCATTCCAGTTGTAGGAGACGAATGCCTCTTGCATAGCTTTCCCAGACCACTGGCTTTGTGGGGCTGCTTCACTCTGCTCAGATGCTTCTTCACCCCCGTGTCTGTGTTGGTAGCCTCTGTGGACTGGTCCATATTTATACTGGGTAGAGGAACTGCCATGAGGGGAATTCACACCACCAGAATAGACAAAAGACCCATCTGTGTATCTATAGCCTAAATGGTAAAAAAAAAAAAAGACATTTTAATATGGGATTAATCATTTTAAACCCATACAGACATGGAACCATAGAAATAGAATGGATAGAAAGGCCATTAAACTGCTTGGCGTGGTCATTTGACTAGTACACAACAAAATGGGTGATTGTTGTCACAGTGAGTGCACGTGAATCGGTTTAATGCGGAAGTAGGCCACTAGATCTTTGCAATGGAATGGTACACAAAAATGGATGCCGCTCTGACCATTCTGCTACATTGATTTGAATTGGAATGACCTTTCTATCCATTCTATTTCTATGCATGGAACATTATGAAATCATAAAGATCTTACCAGAACTTCCTCTGACCATCAGGAAGAGCAAACACACACTGCAAAACAAGGTGCAACGAGTAATGTTTAGTTACTGAGACATGCTTAGAAATGGTAGTGTTTGTTTCCTTTGTCATGTTCTCAGAACCACTAATCAATTACATCTGAAGTACTACTTATTGCCACAAATAGAAATTGCCAATGTGAGATCCCACTAACGATGTAGTAAAAGATGTAGAGAAATTTTTAAGGATAGCTTCACTAACAGAAACTTCACTGGTAGAGAAAACAACTCAAATCAGGAACACAACAGGATCAAATCCCAGGTAAGACACAAAAGGTGGTTGTGAAACCACAAGTACAACATCATCCAACAAAGTATTTAAAAAAAAATAATGAATGTAAATAATACATTAATAGTTCAAAAAATACTAAACCTTGAAAAGTGAATGATGCAAACCTGATACGT
Organism: Umbra pygmaea; assembly: GCA_016801145.1. Lineage (NCBI taxonomy): Eukaryota > Metazoa > Chordata > Actinopteri > Esociformes > Umbridae > Umbra > Umbra pygmaea. The sequence continues at coordinate 31,051 of JACXGM010001114.1, read as the reverse complement.
TTTGGGCTACTAAAGCAATCAACCATTGTTCCACAGATTAAACAAATACACCTCGAAAGCCTATATTTTCTCTTATTTGGACTATTGCTGTCCTTTTTCTTACCTTAACAAAGGTCTAATAGCCATACTGTCAGCTGAAGATCCCAATGGCTATTGCAATAAAACAGCTTTAGTTGGAAGCACTACTCTTTCCATATATTTCACCTTTGCTCCACTAGATACAGCTGGTGGCAATCAGGGACCTGAGCTGTGAAACACAGGTGTAGACAATAAGAGTAGATTGAGTCTTTGTAGGCCAATTCCAGAAAGATCCTACCCCCTGTATTCCCTTTACAAGAGATTGGATAGGTGTACTGCTATCAATATTCAATAGGGATGGAGAGAGGATGCATCCATATTGGTGTTTGTGAGAGCTTTGTCAGCTCATTTGAGGCAATCAGCATTGAAGCAGTTTAGTCAAAGTTCTTTTGTACAATGGATGGTGATTCCGGATCCAAATGTTCTCCTCGATTTCTCCCCATCCCTCACTACCTATACAAATGCAAATGTCTGAATGAATCTAACTTAAAATGCCTTTTCCATTTTAGAGTTGGAAAAACAAATGGAAAATCCTACACCTTATGTTGGGGATTTACTACCACCTGGAGTGCTGATGCGCAAATCCAATTTTCATTGGTTTCAAATCATGAATTTTTAGTTGCCAGTAGATGGCGTTAAAATATTTTAGACTATTTCCAACTGAGACTATGCAAACCAATTTGTTGAAGACTGTACTCATAAAAACCTGTAGAAAATAACTCATAGAAGATCCAACCCTGTTGAATTTCTGAAGGTGGTTAAAACCTTCAGTCATAGACAATACAGGGGCAGCAGGTCATCTTAAATGATAGTCCACATATTGCTGCTGCTATGTACGTGTGTCTTAGAGCAACACCAGATCCAAAGTGGGCGAATGTTTTGGCTTAACGGCCATATTGAGATTTTAAATCCTTATGAAGGACTGCATGCTAATGTATGTGTTACAAAGAACTTTGTTATCCTCTGCGTTGACAATTTCCATGAAACTATACTATTAGGATAATACATCGATAATGATATGTATAGATAGCAGCAGAACCAAATTACACTAATCACCTGATTTTGGTAGCATAATATGGAATGACTCTCAATTCACCTCCATGAAAGAATATATGAGACATATAATATATCCGACAAAAATGTGTTGATTTGAAAGGGCATTGTCTATATTAAAGCAGATTAACATTTCCCAAATTGTCTCAGCCCAAATAAAGCACTGACCAATTGTATTAAGTCTTCATTGTCTAATTAATTACAAATTCATTATCCAAGTGCATTGCTAGGTACCGGTAGTTATAAATGCAGTAGTTAACAAACAACTTATTATAAAATAATTCTCACACACAAAAACACTGACTAAAATGCATCATTTATTTCAAAGATGGTGCTGTTGCCCAATTGAAATCATGAATTTTAAGATGCACATACAAAAGCGAATAAAACAATTTTTCTGAATAAATGTTTTCTCAGACTATAATGAATAGCTTTAAACTGATTTCTCGGGTGGTGTAACGTGTAATGTGGTTTGCACATTACTGTTTTTAATTAGTAATTTCAAAACCCTGGGAGTAATGTTACTCCTGTAGTACCTCATAGTCCTAGTACTCTGGGTTGGGATACACTGCACTAGGCCACTTCTGTCAACACAGGGTGACAAAAGAAAAAACAACATACATTTTTTCAGTAAGTTGTTGGGCACCACGACATGCCAGAACTGCATCAATGCGGCATGGCATGGATTCGACAAGTCCCTGAAACTACTGGAGGGATGGAACTCCATTCTTCCAAAAGATATTCCCTCATTTGGTGTTCTGATGATGGTGGTGCAGAGTGCTGTCTAACATGTTGGCCCAAAATCTCCCGTAGGTGTTCAACTGGGTTGAGATCTGGTGAATGCAAAGGCCCCAGTGTGATGTTGAAGATCATAGCAAACATCATTTTCATACTCATCAAACCGTTCAGTGTCCCTGTGTGTCCTGTGGAAGGGGGCATTGTCATCCTGGAAGAGACCACTCCCATCAAAAGAGTAATGTTTCACCATGGGATAAAGGTGCTCACTCAGAATGACTTGCAATTACCCGTCCCTCTAACAGGGAGCCGTTAACCCAAACCATGCCAGAAATATGCCCTTCACAACATCTACATTCGTTGTGTACCTCCACTCATTTATGCACTACCTACCCTAAATATATGATATACTGTATATATTATACATATATCTTCTCTATGTGTGATGTGCATAAATTTAAATGAGCAAATATGCTAGGCATCATTTAGTGTACAGTGTAGTAGAATATAATTCAGTGTTTCTCTGTTGGTTTTTTGAGTTGTTCTCTATAATTATATTGTTTATGTTTTTAAAGTATTGTTTGTGCATTGCCAGTCAGGGGTGCCAGTAAATTTGGGGCCCATTGTATGTATGTAATCTATTTATGTATTTATGTATGTCTTTTGTAACTATACTTTAACTTTTATGACTTTCAATGGATTACCTTTATGATTTTATGTTTATGGTTCTTACAACTTGCTGCTTTTCTTCCTTATGGAGAAATTGTTTTGGTCTCATCTTGAATATATTGCATAAGATTCATTCTACAAAACTGCTCTTCATGTGCAAATAATCCATAAAAAATATAGATGAGAAATTCAGAGAGACCGAAAATATCAGTGTGGCTTGAATGACATGAGACATATATCAGTATGGCTTGAATGACATGAGACAAATATCAGTATGGCTTGAATGACATGAGACAAATATCAGTATGGCATGAATGACATTAGACAAATATCAGTATGGCTTTAATGACATGAGACAAATATCAGTATGACTTTAATGACATGAGACAAATATCAGTATGACTTTAATGACATTAGACAAATATCAGTATGGCTTTAATGACATTAGACAAATATCAGTATGGCTTGAATGACATGAGACAAATATAAGTATGGCTTTAACGACAGGAGACACATTTTTACTTCAGATTTTGGATCGTAAGAATGGAGAGATTGAGGAACTGAAGTCCGTGTACAGAGCCAAGCAAAAGGAGTCAGAGGAGAGCATACGCAAGCTGGAGAAGAAAGGTGAGAGAGTAGCAGTCACGCTGGAGGTCGACAATTAAGGAAGACTAGAGGGATGTGTACACTAGTGTCTCTGAACACTCATAGTAAAAGCCCAGTTGAAATGCAGTGTTGCTCTTAGAGGTAGATCCAAACGGTGTGCCGTGACACTACCCAGCTGTCTTGCCTAACCGCACCGTTAGGAATCCCATTGACATGTCACACTTGTCATGAACAGATTATTTAGTGACATGGGGTACACTACACTTCCCATACAGAGAGATATAGCTGCAGTTGTTCTCTATACCCAGCTTTAACTTATTGACCCAATAATGTGATCTCTGATATATTATTTTAGTTATAAGATACTATATGAAACAACAGTGACAAAGATATGCATGTAGCCTTCACACAGGGTGTTGAGTTGTGTGTGTGCATGTGTGCGCATATGTGTTTCTTTCAGTCTCTGTGTGTGGGCGCCAAGTAAGGGCCTACGGAGAGCTCAGTCTGTGTGTGTTGTCTTTTCCACTCCCAGTTCAAAGCACGGTGCGTGAGTCCCAGGTCATCCGTGAGAGCAAAGACAAGCAAATTGAAGAGCTGAAGAAGATGGCAGATCAGAGCAATGACTCCTTGATAAATGAGTGGGAGAAAAAGGTGAAGTTTAAGTCGACTTTCAACCCCTAAAGCCTTAAGAAGGCTGCAACAGAAGGCTGAAGTTAGGCAGACCTCAAACAAGCTAATTAACATTCTAGACAGTTCTAATTGGGCTAGCTACATTTGTGTGTTTTACTCCTAAACTGTACAGCTTCTCACCGTTGTATCCTCAGCACTCCAGTTAACTGAGCTGTTGACGCTTTTGAAAAAAACATCAATTTTCATGGACACTGATCGGATGATAGGGAAATCCGCAAGAAACTCTGCTTAGAGTATATACCGAATGATCTCTCATCCCTGAATAAAAATAATGTGTCATCCTTTGAAGGAAAGACATCGAGACGTTATGGCGTAAAAATAGATGACGTGGACAGTTATAGTAGATTGACTGTGGTTAGAGGTGGCTGTCAAACACTATGTGGGAGCTGTGATTGACTAACGAGTGTAGCCGTTCAGTAACCTTTCTCCTCTACAGCTGCATACAGTGGTGGCTGGCATGGAGCAGGAGAAGTTTGAGCTGCAGAAGAAGCACACAGAGAACATTCAGGAGCTGCTAGAAGACACAAACCAGAGGCTGGCCAAGATGGAGGCTGAGTACAGTGCACAGACACAGACTACCGTGAGTGGGCGACCTGGGGGTATGGACTTACACAGAGCATGTTTTTCAAACAAGACAGCGATACTGTTTGTACGCTATGTTTAAACAAGCACCCTCTGGAAAAGTTATCATGGACAAACCAAACTGAGATGATGTGTGAGGCATGCTGTCTTTTCCCTTACCTCACCTCACCTCAAAGTCTCTGTTTGCCTTTGCATCCGCATGCAGGGAACAAGAGTACGGGTGAAGGTTAAGATAAGGGAGAGTTGTGCCGGAGTTGGTGTAGTAGTCTGGGTATCTGACTCCGGAAAACACATGTCCCCTGGCCGCTAACTAACTGTGCCCTCTCTGTCTCCCCCTGCCTGTTTCCCTGGCTTCTGCTTCCGGTCCTGTCAAATAAAACTTAGTAAAAAAATCCCCCCCGAGAAAATAAATATAAAATGAAATAACAAAAGATAATGGAGGATTAGGGGTTTATGTTGGGATGAGGACATTTTTGGGATTATTGAAGGGGGTTCAGGCAACGATTAATACCAACCGTCAGGACAGTCGTGGTCTAAATTATGAGAATGAAACAAGTATTGGTCTCCACAAAGTCTGCCTTAGTGATTTTGCATATAGTCCAGAATGGCCAGCTGGAAAACACCTTGTCTAGAGAAGACAAGGTGAGCACTGCTATCAGTCCTGTGTCAATTATAATATTAATGCATTCAACTATTTTCACAGTGAGGGGAAAGCCCACCTCATCCACCACTAATGTGTAGCACCCACTTGGGTGATGCACGGCAGCCATTTTGCGCCAGAACGCTCACCACACATCAGCTATCAGGTGGAGAGGTGAGTAGTTATATATGTCAATTAGGAAGGAGGGGGATTATTAGGTTGCCATGATTGAATTGAGAGGCCTGGTTGGGAATTTGGCCATGACACCGGGGTTAACACCCCTACTCTTACGATAAGTGCCATGGGATTTTTAATGACCACAGAGAGTCAGGACACCCATTTAACATCCCATCCGAGAGACGGCACCCTACCCAGGGCAGATGTCACCATCACTACTCTGGGGTATTGGGAATGATCTTTAGACCAGAGGGAAGAGTGCCCCCTACTGGCCCTCCAACACCACTTCCAGCAGTACTGGTCTCCCATCCAGGGATTAACCAGGCCCAACCCTGCTTAGCTTTAGAAGCAAACCAGGAGTGCAATACAGGGCTCTATGCTGCTGGCTTAATCATGGTGTTCTCTGGCGAATGCCAATCGCCCTGCCCGTTGTTTGGCTGTGAGCACACGTCCCATTAGATGATGTTGGGCCCTCATGCCAGCCTCATGGAGTCTGTTGCTGACAGTTTGGTCCGAATTATGCACACCAGTAGCCTTCTGGAGGTCATTTTGTAGGGCTCTGGCAATGTTCCTCCTGTTCCTCCTCGCATAAAGGAGCAGATACCGGTCCTGCTGCTGGGTTGATGGCCTTCTACGGCCCTGTCCAAGTTTCCTTGTGTAACGGACCATCTCCAAGTATCTCCTCTTTGGTCTTGAGACTGAACTGGGAGACACAGCAAACCTTCTTGACATGGCACATATGGATGTGCCATCCTGGAGGAGCTGGACTACCTTTGCAAACTGAATAGGCTGCAGGAACCGCATCATCCTACCAGTAGTGACAAGGACACTAGCAAAACACAAAACTAGAGAAAAATCTGTCAGGAAGGATAAGGAGATAGCAATTGTATGTGGCCACCACCTGCAAAATAATTCCCTCATTGGGGGTTGTCTTGCTGTTTCCTCTCCAGTGCATCTGTTGTCACTTAATTTGCAACAAAACAGGTGACTTTGATTCACAATCACTTACTGTATGCTTCCTAACTGGACATATTAATATCCCTGAAGCTTAATTGACCTGGTGTTATACTGTGATGATTAACAGTCCTTAACAGTGACTGTTTTGCAAAGATCTCTAGTTTACATATTATTTGTATGAAGAGTGTTGTGTTCCAAGATCCAGAGTAAAATTCCCTGCTACCTAAATATAAACATTACCAGAAATGAAATGTTCACTTCTGTTCTCAATTTCTGTTAAAACATTCTACTATAGTAGTTAGGTAATATATGGCTTTGTTCCCACAACAAAGTGTTCACACTTTCACCCCCCATTCAACAAGAACCACTCCTGGCCTTAGTCTGTCAGCAGGCTTGAATTTAGGAGGCATCATAACGGGTCTGTGCAGAGGCAGGCTTTTAATAACAAAACCCAGCCTACAGCCAGGTGGGGCCTGCAGCTTTAAAGAGACCTCTTTCTTTGATTGACTATGAGGTGCTTTATGTTGGTTAATTTAGACTGATCTCCACACAGAGGTACACATGCATACATGATCAGAGACTCACAAAATGGGTGTTCACACACACACACACACACACACACACACACACACACACACACACACACACACACACACACACACACACACACACACAACCCGGTTCCCGTTTTAGGAATTTTCACTGTTAGAGAAAATTCCTAAAACGTCATTATATTTTCCTACGTCAGTTGACATAACTGACGTAGGAAAATATAATGACGTTTTAAGAATTTTCTCTAACTGGCTGGAAATGCATATGATATTCCATGGATTTACTTCACTGTGCCATCCAGTTAAAGCTATTCTTCTGGGCTGTAAGTTTGCCTTTGTTTGAAAAATAAATATATATTAGATTAAATTCAAAATTAATCAAAAGTAACAAGTATTTATTTTGCTGTGCCAAGGGTAATTGTTGTGGAATGGCTGGATAAAAATTGTAAAAAATAAAAATGTGACAAACATGGCAGTGGAAGACCCCAGCTGATGAAAAGTAGTACTTAATGGTTACTGCCCTGAGAGACGGAGGAAAATGCAGTGAACCAGTCAACATCATCTGGCACTGAAGGACACACTTTGAACTTGAGAGGTCTTCGATCAAAGTGACGGTCGATGCATTCATGTACTTTGAGGACAGATGCCAAATGCTGAGCAAGTACATCACTGAGTGTCCACCCATTTATATCAGATGTGGCCAGTTAGTAGGTACATTTAACACACCTGAAACCCTTAAATATATGAAATGTAACCATGTTTAAATTTGCTGAGAAGGTTCCAAAATCGAGCCGTTGTCTTGAATCAAACAGAATGATGCAGACAGTTGTCCTGCAAAATAATCAAAGGATGACCAGCCGCTCAACAAACCCATGAATTATTAAATTCTCACAACACTATTAGCTTAAAAGAACAATTTCACATGGGACGAATTAATACAAAATAAAATAAAAATCGTAATACCTTGACAGCTTGCTGATGCGGGCTCTTTGAAAATAGTTTTAAGCAATATTTTTATCCTTTTATCCATTTACCCTTTTTCATCTTTTTGTTGTTTTCTGTCAAATAATGTGTAATATACTTTGTGGTGGTTCACCAAGTTTATTTTAGTTGGCAATTTTGTACAGATGTCTATCATCTTATTTTGAGGCATTTGTACCGCGTCAATTTACGGTATATTAAGTGAACATGTAATGGACAATTAATTACAGATGGAGAGCGAAGCGAGACTGTTTAAAATGGTCTGAAAACGCAGCTGCATTCTACTGCGCAGTATTTGATCTGATCACAACATTTAGTAGACATTATTGTTTTCAAACAGACATCAAATTTTTTTAAAGAAACCAAAACTTGGAGATTGTACCCGTAAATACACAAACAAGGTTGTGTATGCCACGTTTCAAGAAATAACACCAATGTTTTTCTTAGGTACAGTCATTTGCCAAGTTTTAGGCAACCCTGATTATTTCCATGATTTTCATTTATAAATAATTGGGTGTTTGGATCAGCAATTTCATTTTAATCTATCAAATAACTGAAGGAAACAGTAATATTTCAGTAGTGAAATAGGTTTATTGGATAAACAGAACATGTGCAATATGCATCAAAATTAAATTTAAATTTGGGCACCCCACCAGAAATATCACATCAATATTTAGTTGATCTTCCTTTAGCAGAAATAACAGCTTCTAGACGCTTCATATAGCCTGTAATGAGTGTCTGGATTCTGGATGAATGTATTTTGGACCATTCCTTCTGGCAAACATCCCCAGTTGAGTTAGGTTTGATGGTTGCCAAGCATGGACAGCCCACTTCAGATCGCCCCACAGATTTTCAATGATATTCAGGTCAAGGGACTGAGATGGCCATTCCAGAACATTGTACTTGTTCCTCTGCAATAAATGCCAGAGTAGATTTTGAGCAGTGTTTTGGGTCATTGTCTTTTTGAAATATCCTTCAACTTTGTGACTGAGTCCTCTACATTATTCTCAAGTATCTGCGGATATTGAGTGGAATTTATGCAACCCTTAACTTTAACAAGATTCACAGTACAAGCACTGGCCACACAGCCCCACAGCATGATGGAACCTCCACCAAATTTTACTGTGGATAGCAAGTGTTTGTCTTGGAACACTGTATTATTTTGCTGCCATGCGTAACGCCCCTTGTTATGACCTAATAACTCAATTTTTGTTTCATCACTTCACAATACCTTTTTCCAAAATGAATCTGGCTTGTCCAAATGTGCATTTGCAAACTTTAGCGACTTTGTTTGTGGCGTATGTTCAGAAAGTCTTTTTTTTTTCGCATCACTCTCCCATACAGCTTCTCCTTGTGCAAGGTGCATGAATTGTTGAACGATGCACAATGACAATATCTGTAGCAAGATGGTGTTGTAGGTTTTTGGAGGTGATTTGTGGGCTATTTTTTCACAGTTCTCACCAACCTTCGCCCCTGCCTTGCCGATATTTTACTTTGGCCTGCCACTTCTGGCCTTAAAAAGAACTGTGCCTGTGGTCTTTCATTTCCTCATTATGTTCCTCACAGTGGACACTGACAGCTTAAATCTCTGCGATAGATTTTGTAGCCTTCCCTTAAACCGTAATGTTGTTGCCCCTCAGCCAGATGATGAATATTAATGATAATGATTCGTTATTTTTGTAATTGATTGATAATATTGCTTCGACAACGCTGAGATCTCTTAGTTGAAGGTTCAACCTAGTCAGCCATCATAGGCCTGTCCATCATCAATGCTCCCCTCTACTTGTTATATATCATCATCCTAAAGAGTCATAGAGCCCTATTTTAACGATCTGAAATGCAAGTATCAAACGCGAAACGCAAGTGACATTGTGGGAGGGTCCCGGGCGCTGTTGCTTTTTTACCGGCGGGATAAATGACTCTTGCGCCCGACGCAAATCTAAAATGGGTAGGTCTGAGGTAGCTTCATTAGTCATAGCTGTGGTTTGGGCGTAACGTGCAATAAACCAATCAGAGCGTCATCTCACATTCCCTTTACGAGCAGGAGTGCTTTTTCCATGACGGATTGCTATTATGACGGCAGATTGCTATTGATTTGTCTTTCTTACAAAATGTAAATAAAGATGTCACAAGACATACTTTTTGATGTTTTGGGCTCACTCTCACTGAATCACAAGGTTATGAATGCATGGTAATATTTTTGCAATGTAGTCTAACATTAGACCAAGATTACTTTGCTTTGTAACGTTTTCCCCTGGCCCTGTTGCTGTGAACAGTGTTTCTTGAATATTTGAGTATCATAGGTTCTCCATCCTCTTTTAGTTTTGTGCTCCTTCTAGGTCATTAGTTTTTTATGCTGCCCTCTAGTGGGACATTAGTGCACGTTCAATGCTGGCCTCTAGTGTGTCCCTTCTAGTATGGGTATATCTATGACAGTCACCTCATTAGTGTTGGCAGCTGTGTCTTGTTTTCCACCATGTATTTCCCTATTTAAAGTCCTGAGAGTGGTAACGACCTTGCTGGCCATTGTTCTCTGTTATGTTTCTATCTGTAAGTTCAGTATTCCTCATTCGAAAGATAACTTATGTTTATTCCAAGTTTAAACTTGTTGCTGTTTGAGTACAACTGTTTGTGCCTTTTAAATAATAATGACAATAGTAATAATAATAATAAAACGCTATGTACTGAGCAGTGATCTGGAAAATGTACAACAGTAGAAGTAGTCAATATTATAGATTTGGCATGGAAAATTGCTTTTAAAGGTGCATTTGAATTCTGCTACATCAGATGTAGAGAGCATAAAGTGGCCAGAGAGTGTTAGTGCTCAACAGACGATTTGCGATCAGTGTCTGTGTTCCATGTTGTGCAGCCGAATGGCCTGTGGGAAGAAACTGTTTTCTTCTGGTGGTCTGTGCCTTGATGCTCCGGTAACGTCTACCAGACGGCAGTAGTGAGAAAAGTTCACGGCCTGGGTGGCTGTGGTCTTTGAGAATGTTCTTTGTTTTCCTAAGGCATCGCTTATGGTAGATGCCTTGCACGGAGGGGAGGCAGCAGCCAATGATGCGCTCCGCTGACTTCACCACCCTCTGAAGGGCCTTACGATCAGCAGC
>JACXGM010001114.1:0-20122 GCA_016801145.1 Umbra pygmaea | reverse complement strand
GGGAAGTATAGGCGCTTTTGGGCAGTTTTTGTTGCCGAGATTGTCTGTCTGGACCATGTGAGGTTGTTGCTGATGAACACACAGATGAACCTGAACTCTGAAACTCTCTCGACTTCAGCTCCATCGATGTGTATGGGGGCAGGACCCTCCCTCTGCTGCTTCTTAAAGTCCACTATCATCTCTTTTGTCTTGCTGACATTGAGAGAGAGGTTGTTGCTCTGGCACCAGGTAGCCAAGGCTCTTACCTCTTCTCTGTAAGCAGTCTCATCGTTGTTGGAGATGAGACCTAGGATGGTTGTATCATCAGCAACCTTTATGATGGTGTAGGAACTGTGTGTGGCCACACAATCATAAGTGAACAGAGCGTACAAGAGGGGACTGAGTACACAGCCCTGTGGGGCTCAGGTGCTCAGGGTCATTGTGGAGGAGGTGAGGTTGCCCATTCTCACCATCTGGGGTCTTCTCGTTAGGAAGTCCAGGATCCAGTTGCAAAGGAAGGAGTTAAAACCCAGGATCCTGAGCGTGGAAATGAGCTTACCAGGAACATTAGTGTTGAATGCTGAGCTGTAGTCCACAAACAGCATCCTCACGTATGTGTTCCCTTTTTCCAAATGTGAGAGGGCGGTGTGTGCCGTCAGTGCAATTGCATCGTCTGTAGATCTGTTGGGGCGGTATGCAAATTGTAGGGGGTCCAAGGTGTCCGGAAGGGTGGCGCAGATATGAGTTTTGACCAGCCGCTCGAAGCACTTCATGATGATTAATGTTAGTGCTACTGGGCGGTAGTCACCAGCACTGTATAAGCGTTATTGTAATAAACCTTAATTTATCACACATCCGCTTCCATTTTTCTCATGGAAACTAAACGTGACATGCTTGCTTCACTCTTCTGTCAAATAAGCTCTCCTCTCCCGTTCTGCTGCAGAGTTTGCCATAAATGAGTCGTGGCTTGAGCCAGGGTAATTCGCAAAGACATGGGTGATTTTACTATTAGCATCGCAAATGACTTGTATGTTGATTGAATGGGTTCCCTTGCAGTTGATGTATATCAGTTTGAATAATTCATTCTGAATAGGGATGCTCATTTCGGGTAGTTTTCCCGACCGACAACCGCAACTCGTTATCCGATTATTAACCGTTAACTGATAAGATTATAAGATTCAATTGGCTTTAAATGAAAAAAATATTGACGAGTGTCTGTAACCCGTTAAATATACAAACCATTTTTTTCACGGATTTGTTTTAATGTCTAAACAGCATACAGAACAGATCAAGAACAGCTGCCGGGTGCACCAGCTTTGCCTATAAGTTCACTCGGGTGCAGTATAAGTCCACACTAAACGATATGTTGAAACTAGTTAGTTTCATACTAAAGCTGTGTCAATGTTTGGTTTCACCAAACTACACTAGCGTAAAGTCCACACCAACAAAAATATTGTTGCAAAAAATTTGTCACAGATGTTTTCACTTTCTGTTGTCAATCAAAGGTAATTAGCCTTCATGCAGTGTTTACCGAGTTGTCAAATTTATAAAATGAAAACAGACAATCTGGAACAAGGTTGTTGCTTACAGGAGGCCTACTGCAAACAAAGGCTATATTTTATTAACACAAAACAAAATGTTGATAACGCTTGCTATGCGTTATGTTACTAACCATACAATATCTGCCAAGCGCACCTATTCCATTGAAATGACCATTACGATCCTCTCTGAAAATAAAGTGCATGTTGTCAATCACTGTTTGTTGTTTTTCAGGTAACATTATTTTGTTGGCTATAATCCATCAGGAGCAAGATGAATTATAGCCGATAAAATAATATATGCTTCCCAATACGATAGCGTTATAAGTTTCTGTACATGAAAAAATTAAAGCGCAAGTTAATATCACAGTCATCATAAATGTCCAAGAGTTGTCATTTTAAATGAAGAACATGTTGCAGGCGCAAAACGGGCAGCCGGTATATTTCGCTCCTCATTACGTATATCTCCCCACCTTTCAAAACGAAGCGCCAGGCTCTGGTTGCGCGTGTCAACGCGCCACGTGATTTAACAAATATAGGCTATATATACGTAAAAAAAAATATTAAACCGTTTAACTGATAGTATTAATCGGTCAAATGTCTTATTTTCGGTTAACGGTTAAATGTAGTGGTGCAACGGATCGTCACTGATCCGTGATCCGTTCGGATCAATATATTTGGTTCTGCACACACGTGATCCGTGTATTGATTTCTGCAAAAAAAAGTTGTGCGCATGTTCAGTCCGCTCAATGCGTGGTCATGGCGAGTGGAGGAACAGAGGAGCTTGAACGCTCCGTGTCCTTTAAATCCCCTGTATGGGAGCTTCCCTGTTAAATATAATGATGAAGTGTGTAGGCACTGTGGCACAAGAAAGCCATTTGACAGTGGAAACACATCAAGCATGGCCACCCATTTGAAGCGACATCAACCCGGTGTTTCACTGACAGGAGTGAAAACGAAAGCTGTAAAACAACCGCTTATCACCGTGGCATTTAAGCAATTAATCAGACCGGGCTATAGCAATCACAAATGCGATCGGTGGGTTTTTAGGTGCAGACATGAGGCCATATTTGGTTGTGCAAAAGGAGGACTTTAAACACATGCTGAAAGTGTTTGAGCCACGTTACGACGTCCTGTCACATACGGGACATACTAAAACGCTTAACGTGAAAAAGCTTACCGGGGTTTTAATGTAACTAAACAATGGTCAATCATCACCAAATTTCTCATGGCCATATCTTGTCATGAACACTTAATGACAAAGAAAAGGCTTAACGTGATTTAATGTAGCCTACCTAAACAACGATCAATATTAACCACATTTCTCTCTCATATTGCTCATCATAACCACTGAAAATGATAAACAACTAACCCAAATTCCAATTATTATGGGCGTTATCTGACGTTAAGCCTTTCTGCTTCATTAAAACCTATTGTAAAGAAAAGGCTTAACGTGATTTAATGTACCTAAACAACAATCAATAATAATCACATTTCTCTCTCATATTTTCCCCATATTGTTAATGAAAAAATAGACATCTTATGTTTATTTGTCTTGTATTTATTTTGCTGATCCGAAAAATGATCCGATCCGTGACTGATCCGAGGAACGATCCGATCCGTGAGTTTTTCTATCCGTTGCACCCCTAGTTAAATGGTCAATATGAGCATCCCAAATTCTGTATAATTTGGGTAAATGTGTACACTAGATGTATGCCTATTTTTTCACATTTTCGGACACCACAATGATTTCCCTCGTGTGGTAATATTTTTTCATTCTAATTATGTATTGCAATAATAGGAACTGCAGCATTTTTTGTAGATGAGAGGAGCAAAGTGTACGCACGTTGTGCACATGCTACATTATGGCCAAGCATGCGCCCTTAAAATAGCACCAGGTTTTTCCTGGTCAGTGGCGAAAGTGTTTTTGGGAACTGCAAGATAGCACCAGGGATCCTTTGCGCCGGAACACACCTCTTCTTTTCGCTGAACCGCCCATAGAACACAAGTTCATTGCCTAATTTACCAATGTGCGTCTGTGGAGGGAAAAGTCCCCTATGCATCGGGTGCAAGATAGGAATGATACATACGTTGGTGTAAAAAGTAAATTGCGCTGGGTGTAAGATAGGGCCCATTGACAGAACATAGTATGGTGTTGTTTTTGTACCTGGTGTCTGCCAAATTTCAGAGCAGCTGCCTGTGTAAGACAAGCTAAAGTATGAAAAAATAATCTGAAAATAAAGGCAATTTAAAAACTACAGATTAAAATGTTAAAAGATTAAAAAGGTTTGCTAGTAAGGCTGAAAACCAAAGAGAAAGCACACCAAAGTAACAACAGTGTGCATAAGTACCGATCAGCTACAACATTTCGACCACCTGCCTAATATTGTGTAGGTCCTCGTTTTGCCGCCAAAACAGCAGCCCCATATGCAATGAACTGCAATGCACTGTGTTCTGGCACCTTTCTATCAGAAACAGCATGAACCTTTTCAGCAATTTGAGCTACAGTAGCTTGCCTTTGGATCAAGCAAACGCTGGCCGTGTAGTCCGAGTCAAGCTAATGTAGCTCAATTTGAGTCGGAAGTAAATTTATATGAGAATTAAGCACAAGTCAAGTACGAGTCTTTAACTCAGGTCCCCATCTCTGACCAGTCACCTTGAATATCACCTGGGTGCTTTTAAAAAAAAATAGGGAGAACAATTTCAGAAAGACACAGATCAGGGAGAGATCAAAGGTAATAATAGGAACTGCTGCAATACCAATATCCGATGACAAGTTTAGAAAAGCTACAGGTTTTGTGCAACAACATTCCAACCCCCCTATTATTTGTGTTAGAGTGGCAAAAAGGAAGCCGTCACTCAACGTCTATTTTGAATTCTGATTTGTGTATGCCATAATAACACGCAGGAGATTATATAGCCATTTTCCACAGAGTTGTGGTCTAACTAAACTAAAACGGAATGTTTTTTGCCTAAATGCAGTGCATTAACTTTGGCAAAACCCAAAATTTCACATCACGTGAAGAACCACATCCCTACTCACTGCAAAGCATGTAGGTGGCAGCAGCATGTTATGCGTATCTTTATGTCATTGTCGTGGACTGGTGCACTTATCAGGATAGAAGGGAAAATTAAGCAAGCAGCATTAAGGAATTCCTTGAGGAAGTACCCCTGTAGACATGGCAGTGAAAAACAAAAAATGAAGCCAAAGTTATGAAGCCATAATACACAGGTAAATATTGAGTGGCCCAGGAAGAGACCTGACCTACAGCAAATCCAATTGAAATTGTTGGCATGACATACAGTCCATTGATGTTCCCCATCAAAGTTTTGTAATTTTGTTTTTATCTAAGTGTGCAAAGTTGGTAGATCCTTATCCAACAGGGGATGTAGCATTTCAAGATACTGTACTGTACGGTACAGTACATAGAGTACTTACACATTTTAGTTTATTTTTCACATGCCCGGAATAGGCAGATGTCATTGCATTTACAGTGATGTTCTTGGGCAGGCTAATGTGTACCGTTCAATACCCGGATAGTTTGTGGCTAGAAGCTGTTGCCCAGCCTAATGATTCTGGAAGGAATGCCCTTGTATCGGCACAGTGTTGAACCTAGACTGGTCATCAGGTGCTACAAAAGAGCGCCTTAGATCACTGTGACAAGTAGGCCGAGGAGATCCTTTCCAAAAAGTCCCTCATCAGAGAATATTGAATCTGTTACGTAGTCTTTGGGTCATCGTTGCAGTGCCAAATTGGTTTCTGTCACTTCAAAGGAGACACGCTTTTATCCTAGGTAAATCAATTAGGGTCGTTGGAGAGTGAGGCTAATATATAGCCTATCACTACACAGTTGTCACTTTGTGACTTTCTAAGTGGATCTCAGTGCTGTAATGTAATAAAATGTGCTGCTAACACCTGGTGGAAATCCTCCAAACACACACACACTGTCTCATTCCTTGCCAAGACGCTAAGTGTCAGCACGCGTCTAGACTCAGCCGTCGTTGTTCACTTTCTCAAGTCACTTTTGTTCCCGCCTGCAGACAATTCACAAAGGATCCCACTCACAGGGCCTGACAGCACTGGTCGCGCCTCCCTCCTAAAAACACACAGAGCTCTCCTGTCATCGGTCAGCCATCTCATCGGCTAGAGATGACGGCACGTTCCCCAGCTTTAATCAGCTAATCTGTCATCGCTTCTATTAGCCTGTGAATTTGCTGCATTCCAAAGTGTCACACAAGAAGAGTGAATGGTCAAAACACCTGTTTCTATTAGGACACCGTCCGCTGGCTCATTAGACACCAAACATAAACAAACAGACTGGACCAAAGATTTACTAGGAAATAATTAGATGTTCCTTAAAAAATGTGGACTTTGTTTGATGAGCCTTTGTAGGGTTCAGTATGAGGCTGTCGGTCTGATTGGTAATCTGGAACCGTTGTCTAGTTTATGAAGAATAGGATTAGAGGATTTGGATGAGATTACATAGGTCAAAAGCTATGCGTTGGAGCTCAACTTCTGTCTGCCCTTTAAACTGGTATTGTCAGGAGTTTATGGAGGAGTCAGAACTAGGGCAGAGCTTGGGGAGCGAGGAGACGCTTTTGGGAAGAAGAGAGAATACATTTTCACCGGAACACTTTAGTTTTTGAAATCCCACTCTGTTTTCTGCAGTTTCTCAGAGAAAGTTTCTCTTTAACTTTGAGACTTTGCAAAGGGAACAACAGAGGTGTCAGATGTGTCTTTTTAAACAGTCCCAGCTGATAGGATCTCTCCCAGGTGCCTTGAGGACTTTGATGCCTGCTTAACTGAGAAATGAACAATCTGGTTCTGAGAAACACAGTGGGTTCTGGGAGACTGTAGAATTGACATGCAGGTAATTTGGGTAGACAGTGATGCTGGGATAGTGGGTTTAGGCTAAGGCCTTGTCCATACGTATACAGGTTTTTTTTTTAAACAGTTTTTCTTCTTTCGTTTAAAAGAAAATCTCATCCACACAAGCATGGTTTAAAAAAATCTCTGTCCACATGAAAACGCAAAAACGCCCGATCATGTGTTGTCAAGAGAATGCCAAACCAACAGGTGACGATTTAACCCTAACCGTGAACCCATTTTGGCCAATCAGAAGCCTAAAAAAGGTTATTACCTGTTCCGGTAGTTCTCGTCCAAAACCGGCAAGGTCTGTGTCGTGGGAGAGTAGCGTAGTCACAAGCAGTGACCTGAGTAGTATTGCATTCTGACACCTCTGTTCAGCAATGTAATGCGATAACTGTGCATGTATCAGTATACATGTAATAAGCCCTGTTAGCACAGTTATTAGCAGCGATATTTTGGCTACGTCCGCCATTGCACAGACTATTTAATTTTATAGTGACACACAATCTGACGTTATACAGAGATAACAGCGCGCACTCAGACGTCACATGCCAAAATCTTCGGTTTCACTGTCCACACGACAACATTGTAACCAGAATTTCTAGAAAACTTCACACTGGCCGGAGTTTTCAAAAAAGCTTGGTTTCAGTGACCTGAGCGTTTTCATGTGGACAAATGCCATAACCGGGTAGAAAAAGTGCGGTTTTGAAAATACTTGTGTTCGTGTGGACAGGGCCTATGTCTGATACGAATATGGTGGTTTGGATGTATGACCTAAACTTACTCTGCAATGTGGTCAATATGAGTACCAGAATCTTTATTTAGTTTAATACATTTTTTAGCTGTCTCATACTGACCATCCTCTCCATAGAAATATAATCAAATTGAATGAATCTATTTGCGTGACCCTCTCCCTCCTGTGTAGGAGCAAACTGTTTGTGAGCTTGAGCTGCGTGTGAAGCAGCTTTCGGTGGAGGTGGAGAACGGTAACGTGCTGAGGCAGAGAGTAACCCAGGAGAAGGGCCAGCTGGAGATCCACATTGCTACGATCAGCTCTGAGCTTCAGGAGGCCAACCGACGGTAAGGGAATCAGAGACTAACAGCCTGGTGTCAAATCTCCTCACTCAGCGGGTCTCAAACATTACGAGTCCTGTTTCCCAGTCACATCATCCACCAACCACGCCCTATTACACAGCACATTAACACAGTCTACATAGAGTTTAACTAAACCCCAATATTAGATAGAGGTGAACAAATAACACACCATGTTCACAAAGGTAGCAAACCCAGTTTTTCAAATCAATTTTCCATTATACTTCAATGACTGAAACCAAACGATGTACAAATGTGGTCAAAAGAATGGCACAAGTATTGGTCTCCACAAATTTTGCTGTTTCAGTGTTCTTGAATCTTTATGTCAGTAGTTACTATGGTATATTGAAATATAATTACAAGCATTCCATAAGTGTCAAAAGCTTTTATTGACAATTACATTAAGTTTAGGCAAAGAGTCAATATTTGCAGTTTTGACACTTCTTTTTCAAGACCTCTGCAATCCACCATGGCATGCTGTCATTTAACTTCTGCGCCACATCCTGACTGATGGGAGCCCATACTTGCATGATCAATGCTTGGAGTTTGTCAGAATTTGTGGGTTTTTGTTTGTCCATCTGCCTCTTGAGGATCGACCACAAGTTCTCAATAAAATTAATTTCTGAGTTTCCTTGCCATGGACCTAAAATGTTGATGCTTTTTTCCCCGAGCAACTTAGTTACCACTTATTCCAAGGTGCTCCATCATGCTGGAAAAGGCATTGGTGTTCTTGGATGGTTGGGAGAAGTTGAGTTAAACAATATTGTGAGTGAGCCCACTCCGTTGTCTGAGAAGCAACCCCACGCATGGCAGCCGTTTCTTGCATGATCAATGCTTGGAGTTTGTCAGAATGTGTTTTTTTCCACCTGCTTCTTGAGGATCTACCACAAGTTCTCAATGGGATTAAGGTATGGGGAGTTTCCTGGACATGGATCCAAATTGTTAATGTTTTGTTCCCCGAGCCACTTAGTTATCACTTTTGCCTTATGGCAAGGTGCTCCATCATGCTGGAAAAGGCACTAGTCATCACCAAACTGTTATTGAATCGTTGGGATAAATTGCTCTCGGAGGATGTGTTGGTACCATTATTTATGTATGACTGTGTTCTTAGGCAAAATTCTGAGTGAGCCCACTACCTTGGCTGAGAAGCAACCCCAGACCTTTACTGTTGGCATGACACAGGACTGATGGTAGAGCTCACCTAGTCTTCTCTGGACAAGGTGTATTCCAGATGGCCCAAACAATCTGCAAGGGGATCCATCAGAGAAAATGACTTGACCCCAGTCCTCAGCAGTCCAATCCCTTTACCTTTTGCAGAATACCAGTCCGTCCCTGATGTTTTTCCTGGAGAGAAGTGGCTACTTTGTTGCCCTTCTTGACACAAGGCCTTCCTCCAAAAGTCTTCACCTCACTCTGCATGCAGATGCACTCACACCTGCCTGCTGCCATTCCTGAGCAAGCTCTGCACTGGTGGTGCCTCTCGATCCCACAGCTGAATCAACTTTAGGAGACGGTCCTGGCGCTTGCTGGACTTTCTTGGGTGCCCCGACATCTTCTTTACAGCAATTGAACCTCTCTCCTTTAAGTTCTTGATGATCCGATAAGTGGTTGATTTAGGTGCAATCTTACTAGCAGCAATATCTTTGCCTGTGAAGCTCTTTTTGTGCGAAGCAATGATGACGGAACATGTTTCCTTGCAGGTATCCATGGTTGACAGAGGAAGAACAATGATTTCAAGCACCACCCTCCAGCCTGTAATTCTAACTCAATCAGCATGACAGAGTGATCTCCAGCCATGTTCTTGTCAATACTCTCACCTGTGTGAGACAATCACTGACATGATGGCAGTTGGTCCTTTTGTGGCATGGCTGAAATTCAGTGGAAATTTGTTTTGTGAATGAAGTTCATTTTCATGGCAAAGAGGTACTTTGCAATTCATTGCAATTCATCTGATTACGCTTCATGACATTCTGGAAAATATGCAAATTGGCATCATCAACACTGAGGCAGCAGACTTTGTGAAAATTAGTATTTGTGACTTTCTCAAAACCTTTGGCCATGACTGTAGATTTTAATCCGTCATGTGGGTGTGGAGGAATTTTGGTCCAATCTTTGATGAAGAACTGCTTAAATTTAGCACCATCTGTGGGGTTTTCAGCATAAACTGCTTGTTTCAGGTCATGCCCTAACATCTAAGTTTGGTTTAGGTCAAGGCCACTCCAAACTGCAGCTCAGCTGTGTTTCAGTTTCAGATTACCACCTGGCTTACATTGTATTGTAGAATCCTTTAATACAGAGCAGAATTCATAGTTCTATCAATAAAATCCAAGTCAAAACAATACTACCACCATGCATAAATATGTTAGGATTTATACTTTGAAAGAGTGTTTGGATTTTACTAGACATAACTAAATATCTAAAACCCTACAAATGCCACTGATTGAAAGCAGTTCTCTATGCAATGAGAGATGGACAAACAACTACAGGAGGCATTTGGTTTGTAACATAACTTGTTATATAAATACATATATATGACTTGAACCCCATAGAAAACCTCTAGTGGGATTAGAAAAAGGCGATTGCAGCACGTAAACTCAAGAATGTTACTGAACTGGAGGCTATTGCTCATGAGGAATGGGCTGAGACTCATTAGGAACGCTGCCAGCGGCTTGTGTCTGGCTAAGAATCTTGTTTGCAGCAGGTTATGACAGCAAAAGGGTGCTCTACTAAGTACTAATAATGCTTGCCATGAAGGGATTGAACAATTTTGAGACTGGAGAAGTCATTATCAGTTGTATTTTTAGTTTAATATTTGGGAAACCACTTGAAGCATTTGTTGTTTTGAGCTATTTCAATTGTTTTTGTTTGATTTGTTCATTTCAAACAGCTGAAAGTCAGTACATTTTGACGATACACCCAATTTGCATGTGGGTTGAATAATGTTGATTGCAATGGTATGTATCTAATTGGGTTGTCCAGGCACTTGTCTCTGCTGAGGGACATGGAGCAGCAAAGTAAGCATCATGAAGACACACTGCAGATGCTCCAGGCTAAACATGAGGCTGACATCAGCCACTTCCAACAAGAACATGCTTTGTCTGCTGCTAAGGTAACCAACCACAAACCACTACTTATAACTGCACAATAAATTTATTTATATATATGGTACATTTATTTATATCATATTACTTATTCTAATGCTGCTGCAAGAAAGATGATTTGAAAACAGAAAACAGATCAGAAATTGAGGATTTGCAATCTTGGCCACTAGTCATAAAAAAGTGAACTATGTCATGTATTTGTGCCCTAAAATCACCATGAGACAGATTGTACTTATAGTTCACATACATACACTCTTCAAAAAAGAATCCAAAAAGGGTTCTTTGTTTGTCCTCATAGGAGAACCCCTTTATGGTTCTTAGAATTACCCTTTTTGTTTGAATGAGAACCAATTTAGGGATCCATTAATAAGCCCCAGGGGAAAATTATCTAAATGCTTATGTATGGTTTTATATGTAACCAAAAAGCATTCTTGCCAGAACCAAAAAGGGTACTTCTTGGAAAGATCCCTTCTTGGATCATTTTTTGAAGAGTGTATAAACAGGATATTACTCATCCAGGCTAAATGTGCACAATATTTTGTTCATTGCAAAAGTCACACCTGTATCTTTAAAGCAGAAAAGCCTTGCCTCATTATATAAGAATTTATATAAGACCAACAGGCACTGACCTTTCTTACAGATCTTTTGATGGTTTGATCTAAACAAGCAGCATTTTTCAACGTCACAAATTAGAGCTCTAATCTAGACACAAAATGTCTGTATGCTACCAGGACTACACCAAAACCAGGTGAACTGTGAGTGTCCATGGGCTGGGGTGTTATTAGTGGACCTGAAGGTGGTGAAACTACCATAAATCAGATGGTTCTCATGCATCAGTTGACCCTCTGTCAGTCTTTCTTTTCTTCTCTCCCTCCATCTTTCCATCTCCTCCAGGCATCTGAAGTGATCGAGGACCTGGAACAAACTGTGGCTCAGCTAAGACAGCAGCTGCAAGATAGCGACCACAGGAGACAGAAACAGCTGAGGGTAAATACACACTAATTTGATACGTGATTGTTCTGCATTCCACTGCATCTGGAATTAGTATAAAATACTATTGAGATTAACAAGACACTCATAACCCTTTTAATAAAGAAACTCACCAGAAAATTCTAAAAGTTGCTGATTCTGTTGAATTCAAAATGATGTCTCACATGTAACAATATCTTGTTGTGGTTCTTTGTTGTTGTGTAATAATATGTCAGAATACTGACTTTTTCCAGGATACAGAGAACAAACTCCAGCAAGAGAAAGCGGCTCTGCAACAGGACAGTGAGAAAAAGGTACAATCCTTCTTAATTGTACATACCAACTGGCGTTTATACGGCCAACCTCTTATTGACCAGCTGGGTCCAAGACCTAGTTTAGTGTAGTTTATGAGAATCTACATTACGTTTTGCCCATGAGACACTATAGAACAATGACAGACCAGACATAAAGAATAATGGTTCAAAACACAAACAACATATAAACAACACATATTTACGTACACTCTCTGGCCACTCCATTAGGTACACCTGACCATTTGCTCATTAATATTACTATTTAGCAGACACTTTTATCCAGAGCGACTTACAGTAAGTACAGGGACATCCCCCTAACAACTGAGCCATCTGAAAAACAGCCTCTGGGCTTTGGATTTTTTTAAATCTGGCCCTGCAACTACGGCTCACCATCTATCAAGCAGTACTGTATTATAGTGCTGCAAGGTATTGATTTAGAACGCTGTGCCATGCAGAGGCCAGAGGGCAGTGTGTCCTTTACTGTCCAAGGTCCCCTATTTGCTCTCCAACACCTCTTCAAGCAGTGTCTGGTCTTCACTCAGGAACCGACCAGGACCACGTCTGCTTGGCTTCTGAGGAAAGCTAACAGTGGGAGCCAAGCCAAGGTGCTGTTCTGTGGACAAATTTAACTAAACCCCACAAAGCCTGAGGAACCTAGAGCCTGAGTATGATGAGAAAGTGCTCCCTACTTTACCAAATGTTCCATCTGACAAAGTGAGTGTGGTTAAAAGAGAGAGATTAAAGCCTCGGACCCACATGGACTGGCTAGCTCCCCTCTGCTGTGCTTTGATATTTTATGTCCTGCCTGTAAACTCAAAGCTGTGGTTAACAGGTAAGGCTACCACTTGACTGAGGGTACAGAGGGATTATCAGCGATAGTTGTGTGTGTGTTTGGGTGTGTGTGTTTGGGTGTGTGTTTGGGTGTGTTTTTGGGTGTGCGTGCGGAACAGGCTGAGATAGGACAGTGGAGGGGGGGGGGGGATTGTGTGCCTGTCCGAAAAGCCATGTTTGGTAGCCCAACTAACTCTCACATGTGCCTTAATTGCAGCCAGAGTGGGACTCCGATCTCTTTCATGCCCCACTTCAAAGTCAGGCGTGTTGTCATGAAAAAAACAGCCCCATCTAATGAGTTGGTCCAGGCCAGGGTCAGGTGGCTGAAGAATGGGCTTTAGCATTTATTCAAACACCTGGTTCATCTTCAAAGGGAAGCACATGCCAGTTGAAGGGCAGGGCAGCCAGTCATGCGGGGGGGGGGCTGGGGGGCGAGATACTGAACACCTGCAGGCAAGCTAGCTATCACCTGTTTAATCTTTGTGTTATTGAGTGATAACATTGTAGGAAAGGAGGCTTTGAGCCAGTCTTTAAAATCATGTCCCGCTACCTTTGTGGATCAGCCTCTGGACTGGCTACTAGTCATGACCAGTGTATGAACAAAAGGGCTGTGAGGGAGTTGCTCCAGGGACGGGACTGTCTGGAGGGAGCCAGGCCCAGATGGGGGCTTGAAGATGAGAGGCCAGGTAGAGGTAGCTACCTTCGAGGGAGGTCATGGACAGGGGAGCTTGATGAGTGACCTGTGGCCTGCTCTGTCTCCGCTCTCTCTCTCTGTATGTCTGTCTCTCAGGTTGTCCTTCTGTCTACCTAAATTAAATGCGAGTAGAACAAAGGATATTGTTTTCTCTAGATCCAAAAACGTTGTTTTGGAATTTGGATCATTTTAAAATTACTACCCTGGACAATTTAGTCATATGATTGATTTCTTCAGAAAAAAATACATTGGCCACTGTTCCTATAACACAGTTCAAAGGTTGTCGATTGACCATTTCACTGTAAATTGCTATTCGTATTGTGTTTTTAAGTCTGAATTCTGTATTTGTCCTTATTGTTTATTTCTGTAATACAGGGCACCACTGTAAATGAAATAAACATCTGTCTTTTCTTCGGTCTTCCTCTGTCTCTCGTGTGTCACCTCGGCAGGCGCGTGTCCTCCTCAATGAAGCGGAGCAAGAGCGAGAAGAGGCCAAAAAGAAGATTGCCAAACTTGAGGAGTCACTGAGGTGAGGAGTAAAACACTGTCCTTCAAATATCTCCGTCATCAGTCGGGAGACTTGTCATTTCATTTGTAACACAGGATTTGCTCACACACATCATCCACCCACAAAGCCACAATCCAAGTGATGGAAAATGTATCACGGCCAGCCAACACCATCTTCTATCCATGCAATTATACAGTGAAGCACTCCTCCAGGATCACTGATTTAGAAAAAGGCTTAAGCACTCAGACGCTGGTAAGTCCTAGTTACAGGGTCTGGGATACAGCTATAATTTGGAGGCCTTCCCCTGTGCGGTAATGGGAAACGGCAGTGGATATTTGAAACTATGAAATCTGGCCCTCATCCCTTTTGGTCTTCCCTATGTGCCTCTGTGACGTGCTGACACTAAAGACACTCCATAGAGTTTCATATCTGCTCAGTGTGGACGGGCTGAGAGGGAGGTTTGGAGAGCAACCTGCTGTCTGGACTGGCTGCATATCAGACTGCATATCTGGGATGGTTGGCATCTCTGTGTGTGTTTGTATACTGTATCTATCTACTATGTGTGTCTGTGTGGAGGCCCAGATTTGTGTGTGCCCAGATTTGTAGTTATCAGGGGTTAGAGCAGGCTGAGTCCAGAGCTAGCTGCCCAGGGCTGGCTGAGACCCACAGGAATGCTCTGGGACACATATGGCAAAAGGTGAGAGAACGCTGCTCCACAACAACCTGCCTGGCTCAGTGTTAAAGTGTGAGGAGGGAAATCAGACCCTGTTATCCAGAGTGACTTACAGGAAGTACATGTTTAGGAGCACAACGACATTTGGCCCACTGGAGATTTGAACCGGCAACCTTCTGACTAACCACTAAACCACCTGGTGTCATTCATATCAACCTCAAATACGATGGTCAGAGCAAACCTGTGATGTATTAAATAGGTCTTAATTGTTGTACAAAAAATTATATATTTAGGCCTTTAAGTGGCAAATCTAGCTAATTTAAGTGCTGTTCCTTCCTGACATCTTGCCACCTCTGTGGTATCCATCCTAACGTCCTGTAAGTCTCTGTACTGCAGTTTGCTTTGTCTGTTCACATAATGAAATATTCTGGTCCTCTCCTTCTACCCATATCACGTTTAATAACGAGTAGACGACCTGTAACAGGATGGCTGGGAGGCAAATCTTTGAATGGACAGCAAGGTTATGATATGTAAACAGATGTGTTCTAAACCGCTTTGGGCTACAATCACCTCTAGATGTTATGCTCCTCCTATCAGGCATTTGATCTGCTATCCCTTTAGAACTGTTGAGTATGTTCAGAACACCATTGACATGATGGGCATCTTATTACTGCCTGCATTCTTCACACTAATTAATACCACACATTACCACATTACCATGCCTCTAATCAAAGTATAATGTGTTCTGCACAATTAAACCATCTTTTACTTCTGTCCCCAGCGTGCCGTCCCAGCTCTAGTCCAAACCTTGTCCTAGTTCACAGACCCAGACTAGCTCTTAGCCCCAGTCTCACAGCAAGGAGCCCTAACCCAGACCCAGTATAGCCTGGTTACTGTAGCCTACTGTTCACCCCTTCACAAATCATGTTGTTTACCAGCCCATGTGTTCCTATTAATTGACAAAATCACCTGGTGTTTCACTAAACTCTATACTCTAGAAAATGGTCTAGAAAATGTGAGCGATGTGTTGTC
The DNA here is from genome assembly GCA_016801145.1 of Umbra pygmaea. Lineage (NCBI taxonomy): Eukaryota > Metazoa > Chordata > Actinopteri > Esociformes > Umbridae > Umbra > Umbra pygmaea. Next base: position 4,521 of record JACXGM010001114.1, on the reverse strand, counting down.
CTTTAACAGAGTTTTTATTAGCGTCCTTTCTCTGTGAGTTTGACATGGAAACTAGTTAGGGAATTGCGTGTGTAGTAACTACTGTCAGGTAAAGACCGGTTGGTTTCTCAGTCTCGCTCTACATTCCAATGAGTTGTGTACATTATTCTAATCGCTCAGTTCCATGGACACATTCCATGTGAAGAATAGACAGCGAGCTGATGGAGTAATAGAAACGTTCTACTTCCCGTCACGAGTGACCCAGACGAGTGCGCTTAGCGACAGAGGACGCCTTTGATGAGGCATCAGACAGAAACCTGAGCGCATAAATTATCACTCCCCTCGGTAACGAGCAGGCAGGCCTCTCGTTAGTGCTACAGAGTTTTAGAAATGGAGCGTGAAGAATCACACCTCCAAGCTAATTAATCAACCATGCGGTGTGCTAGTTTGAAAAGGTGAGCCCTGCAAAAAAAGAAATATAAATACACACCAATACATTCTGTTACTTGCTTGCTGTCTTGGCAACGTTGAAAGCCTTTACAGTTGATGCAGGCAGTGTACAGTGCTACAGGAGGACCTGAAACATGAGGGAGATTGCGTCGCTGTGTGGACACCTGTGAACACACAAATATATGCTTGATCGTCTCTATGTGTGTTTTTTTTCAGTTAGGTCCTCTGCAGAAACACTTGCTGCTTGAGTGTGTGACGGTGGCATCTGGTATCTGGTTTGAGGATGTGTGTGTTGTCTGTAAGAGGAAGGTGTGATCTACACTCCGCTGCAGCCTTCCTTGCGGCCAACATTTGAACATTCACCGTGTAGTCACGCAGAGTAGAAATGCCTTTTCTTTTACCCCGCCTATTGCGTCGGTTTGATTTCCACACCCTTGTCACTATAGTAACGACATGAAGAACGACAAAGTGGTGGAGAAAACAAGTTGTCTCCCTCCTTTTATCCCATCATTAGCATAGAGATGGAGGGATGCACTTGGTTGAGAGAGAAAACAGGAGGACGAGAGGAGGACGAGAGAGGGAGCTCATCTGGTGAGCAGGCTTTTTCCCTCTTGAACAATGAGCTCTAAATGTCTGTGGAACACTACAGCAGCAGCCGCTAAATGCTAATGAAAGACGCGAGGAACAGCACGCTGACTCCACCAGAACACCTCCTTCTGTTCAGATCCTCCATACCCTCCCTCACACTTTTATTTGCACGGTTAACATTTGGCCCAAAGCAGGGAAAAAAACAATAGTCAACAAATGGTGTAGAAAAATAAGATCCAAAAGCATAACATGAATGTAAAATGTTACGTGCGTACATTGTGGAAATGTGTGGAAAACAATCAAATATGATGTGAACATAAATAGAGATAAATGTTGCTAATGTTTACATACAAAACGTGTTCTCTCTCTCTGGCGGGTCTGATATTTCCCTCAATTTCTTTTCTAACCCTCCTTCTCTGTCTAAACATAGTTTATTTGGCATGTGGAGACACTGCACTACAGCGAATGTAATTGTGTTTTTTGAAGAAATATTGGGAATGTGATTCATGAGACGATTTAGATGGGGTGAACTGGCAGTATAAAAAACAAATTATGACTAGCAAGCTGCAACATTTTTTAATAACAATATATTGACCGCATATGACCTAACAGAACAGTACTTAAAGCTATAGCCAGTCCAGCTGTAATAAGGAGAATGTGTAGCTGCAGGAACCAGTCACAAGGTGGGAAAACATCAATATTGCAATATTGAGTTGACTCCAGTTAATTGTGCAGCCTTAGTACAAAGTGCCTTGAGCTACAGCACATGGCCCAGCTCCCAGTCCCTGGAATTTAGTTCTGTAGCTCTGCGGATTTGACCTGCCATCCTGCTGTGTGAAGTCCTTGCAATCTGTTGCATTCGGCAGCTCTTTTGTGTGGGCATGACTATTAAACAGCAGACTGAATCGAGGCGGACAATATGAAGCGATGCCCAGGTTGTTTGAACCTGACGGCGCTGTGTACTGTATGCGTGTGCGTTTGAACGGTTCTTATCTCACCGCTGTCCCTGGTGAGTGCCGCCTCCAGGCAGCCAGGCAGGTGAAGGTTAGGCTGGGTGGAGTGGAGTGGAGGAGGGGTATCCAGTGGAGGATGTTGTAGGGATGAAGCGTGTGGATGACAGTGCTTCCAGATCCTGATTGACAGGCCTGCGTTGACAGGGTTAGTTATCACAGTTCTAGCACAACAACATTTACAATCTTTTCCAGAGTGAATTATATGAGCAATTACAGCTAAGTGCCTTGTACAAGGCTCCAAGAACACATTATTTACTCCAGAATAAAGGTTCCAATGATCACGGGGTCCAGCATAGGGTCACGCAAATCGTCACATGGTAGCCAGCAGCAGACAGAGCCGTCAGACTTGGGTGACCTGTGAAATCAATGGCTGCATATTTGGTCAGTCCCTCCACACTAACGACATCCAGGTTGAGCGAGCAATGTGAAAAGACGTGCATGGAGGAAAGATGGGTCGATCTTTGACCATCTTGCATCTGCTAATGAAGGTGGAATCCATCTGTACTTAATTACATTGGAATGTCTCATTAATCACAGTGAGACCAACCGGTTTAAACAATACTTCTGTTTCTTTCAGTGCTGTTACAAATTTAAGCAAATCATTTTTTTCTAATTGAGTTTCAAACACAGCCTTCCCTAATCCCATAATACAGCGGAAAAAAGAGCTGAGAACTTCCAGCTCCTCTTCCTAATGGTCACCCCATAGAAATAGAATGGATAGAAAGGACATTCCAATTCAAATCAATGTAGCAGAATGGTCATAGCGGCAGGCATTTTTATGTGTACCATTCCATTGCAAAGATCTAGCGGCCTACGTCTGCATTAAACTGATTTGCGTGTTTTCACCGTGACAACTAATAACAATCGCCATATTGTTGTGTACTAATCGAATGACCACGCCAAGCAGTTCAATGGCCTTTCTAACTATTCTATTTCTATGGGTCACCCACTGCGGTGCTACAGGACACACAGCTCACTCACTAGAGACTGATGCTCACAGGAGCTGAATACCTGATTTGTATTGGTATGTCATTCGATTAAATTATTATCCTAAACTAGCTTTTGTCTCTTTACATTCAAATGGCATGGTGGCGATCAAGGAAACAGTACTCAACAGTTGTTTTAGTAAGCAAGAGAGCTGTCACGAGGTGTTGCTAGCAGGGAGAAATTGAGACAACTGGGAAGGGACCTGAAAGTAAACTGTATTTTAATACCGAATAATACTGTGAACACAAAAATTACTATGATAAGTCAAAACGTAAAATATTATGGTGTACACCGTACTACACGACAAACATAATTAGACAGTGAGCCACAAGGTACCAAAAACACAGAGCAACTAAATACCACTCTAATGACTGTAGATGAAAGCAGCTGCTGGTGTTTGATGATGTTCTATTGGATAAGAAAGTCATGTGAGAGCTGAAGGCCCCGACTCAAGCCCTCCAGCAGGGGGCATTGTTACGAGAGCAGGGTCTATAGACAAGCCCCAACTGTTGCAAATCACTTTCGAAACTAGTAGAAATAGAAGATATTGACTACAAGTTGATATATAATTCCTGCTGGGATGTACAACTGTGGATTCACATGTATAAATATAATAGGAATAGTATTTTATCATTTGGGGTTATAGAATTGGCTAATGTTTCCATTCATATTGAAATGGAGTTTCCCTTTATTTTCAGATGCATTTACTCAGGTATTTTTCATAGGTAAAGTAATCCAGAGTACTGACTAGACTTCAAGGAGAAGAAAGTATATGGTACCTCTAAATTGTATGATTCCTTAAAGGGGGCCCTGTGTAAATGTTAGGTATTCAACAGAATATAATAATATATATTTTTTTTGTTTGTTTGTTTTTTTATTTAACCTTTATTTAACCAGGTAAGTTGACTAAGAACAATTTCTTATCTACAGCAACGACCTGGGAGCAATTAGGGTAAAGTGTCTTGCCCAAGGACACAACAGCATTTTTTGGCTCAGTCGGGAATCAAACTGGCAACCTTCTGACTACAGGTCTGACTCCGTACCCACTGAGTCATCTGCGCCCCAATAAGATGACTTTGGAATTGGAAGACTAGAAATACAGAACTTGGAGCAACCAGATTATTTAGCAATGAAGCATGTTGGGACTGACCAGTGAGGGGTCAAGCCTTGACACATCTAGACCACCTCTCCCTCCCTCTGTCTCTTCTAGAGCTTCTCTCCCTCTGTCTCTTCTAGAGCTTCTCTCCCTCTGTCTCTTCTAGAGCTTCTCTCCCTCTGTCTCTTCTAGAGCTTCTCTCCCTCTGTCTCTTCTAGAGCTTCTCTCCCTCTGTCTCTTCTAGAGCTTCTCTCCCTTTGTCTCTTTCAGAGCTTCTCTCCCTCTGTCTCTTTTAGAGCTTCTCCCCCTCTGTCTCTTTTATAGCTTCTTTCCCTCTGTCTCTTTTAGAGCTTCTCTCCCTCTGTCTCTTCTAGAGCTTCTCTCCCTCTGTCTCTTCTAGAGCTTCTC